>BPUM01000186.1:0-300941 GCA_020521455.1 Prunus kanzakura
TTTTAATTTTAGCAAGCAAACCTAATTATGCAAGGTAAAGATAAAGTTTCATTATCCAATGAGCATATATAAAATATAAAATCTATTACTTCAGGCAACCAAAAAAGTAGTTCAAATTAATACATCAAATCACAAAAACCTTGAAACACACTATTCCATACAACTATGTCAATAAGAACGGATAAATTTAATAATGCTCAACAAATCCATGGTCAGAAGAAGATATCCATGTAGTAAAACTAGAATAAAAGTTAACAAAAAGAACGGACAAACTAGCATCTAGTGTGCAACTCAATGCTTCTTTTGCCATTTTGCAATAACAAAACCTAACTCAATAACAAACTAAGAGCTTCAAAAATTATCATTGTATACTCCTTTCCGTATAGACAGCTATTGGCTTTCCAGGTGTTTTTATTCAGGCCAGATTTGTTTCGCCGTCTGTTAGCTAATGTACATTTGTGTTTGTAACAAAAACAAGGTACACGAGCTTTCTTAGCTAAGTCATGGGTCTACAACTGGTGGTCTTGAGTAATTATAGAAGGAATACTATTTGGTTGAATAAATGCGTTTATACACTCCTCTATGGACACATAAAAGTTTTTTGTCTTGATTTAAAAGATGCTTGTAATGGTGTGTCAGATTGAAGAAGATGGAGAACACACTCTAGAAAATGAAATAAATGGCAGGCCCAGAGGTCTTTCCTCAAGCAGTACCATGTAAATAATAAATAAAGGATACTTTATAGATGGAAAGTGATAAATTCCAAATTTTCACTCAGTTATCGTTTTTAGACCAGCCATGCCTTTGGAAAACCCCTTAGGATAGAGAAATGTTGGAAATATTTGTAACTCAAATTTATATTGGTAAAGCCTGCAAATAGTTCCCAACACTCCATCCATCCTCCCTCATGAGTTTAAACATTAAGGGAAGGGAACATAACATGATAAACTTGGTGCAGGGCACCCCATTAGTGTATAGCTTCCCACATTGTCAAAAATACATCTTTCTCTAAAGACCCATTTTTTTGACAGCATAGCCCCAAAATGATTTGACATGTATTCTAAAAATGTAACCATTTTCAAAACCATATTGAGTAATGGCACATCTACCAACACAAATCATGTTTTTTTTTTTCAAATTCTAAGAATTTAATTGCAGTAAAGAATCATAAAGAATTCCTACACCACTGGCTCCATGGGCACAGAAAACATCATAATGTTCGAACAGACTAAAAACATCAATTAATGACTTACAAGGGGATGAAGAAAACGCTGGTCGTCCTCACTTCTCTGCAACCAAACATGCTCAAACGGCTGGTTTGAATTATTAACCAAAATGTTGAACTCCTCCTGAGGCCTCCGAATTGTCGGTATATGAAACGGTACCTTGGGCTTCGTCCCCACAGTCTTCTTGTCCTTGGTAGCCACCTTCACGCTCGAGACCTGAGTCGAATCACCATTAGCACTCGCCAAGCCACTGGGCCCCTTCTTCTTCTTCCCACAGACCAATTGAAACCCATTTTCCGAGTCAAAATCCGCAATCATCGGCCGCTTGGGCTCCTCTGCCTCTTTCCTGATCCTCTTGAACTCGTCCACCGACGAGTCAAACCTTTCGAGCACCTCGTCGTTGACGTTAACCAGCCAATCGTACGCGTCGTCCAAGTCTTGGGGGAAAACCATCTTTTTGCCCCAAATAGGCGCCGAAGAGCCAACGGAGCCGAGCATTGACTGCGACTGTTCTGTGATTTGTTCGATCGGGGCCTTGAATTCGTCGAAGTTGCGGTAGAAATAGAAGTCTTGGTTGGAAGGTATGCCACGCGATGAGCCTGAGAGCTTGGATATCGACGAGGAGAGAGGACCTTTGGTTAGGGTTTGGAGGGCTTCGGTCCTCGGTGGCTGGGGTTGGTCCACCTTCATGGCTTCTTTGCTCATGGTGGTCGTCAATGGCAATTTTATGGTTAGGGTTTTGCTAGGGTTTCATTTACGAGTAATTGCCTCCCTGGTAATCACCAGTGTTTCATTAACAGGCCGTTGTTTATAAGTTATAACCATACCAGGATTTCACGTGACGTGCGCACGGATGCACGTGCCAATGAAGATTGTGTGAGTTTGAATTTCATTTTTGCGACATATGCATGAGATTTTTGTGGTGTAATCACGAAAATGATAAGGACAAGTATATGCTTGATTTTACAAGTTGGACGCATGCATTGATTATGAATTTCTGTTTTGGTAAGGGTCACGGTCAACATCTTTTAAGTGAATGCATAAAATTTGACAGATGTAGGAAAAACATTATTTTCAGGCATAATAGCAGACAAATATGTCAATTGAACAATCATGGCAAAAAACAATTGGGTCGATTGTAGCAAACTCCTTCAAATGTGAGGTAGAAATAAATTTAGAGAAAATGAAGAGTTTTAGAGATAGGATTTTGGAAGAAAGATTTGATTGAAGGATTAGCACAACATAGCAAGTTGGTGATTTCATTAGTTGGTTATCCTCTTTGGCTTGCACTACTCAACCTCCAAGTCTAGATCACTTGTCCAAAGCTATTTTCATTTGCTGGCAGATCTGGGAAGCTAAAAATAATCTACTGTTATGAGATTCTCAGCCGCACCTTGCTAGTTGTTTTCATGTTGCAGCTACTGTTGGCATGGATTATTGGCATCATAACTGATAAAATGGCACCCCCTCTTACAAATTCGATTAAAATTAACTTAAACAGGTCTGTCATTAATTCTCTAGCCACCACTGGTTTTGTCATTAGGAATAGTGATGGTCATGTGTTACTAGCTGATGCCAATAACATTGGTGAAAATTCCATAAATGTGGTTGAAAGTGTCGCTCTTCAGGATGGTCTGCTGCTACTTTTGATAGAGGTTGGGGTCAAATTATGGTAGAAGGTGACTCTAAGCTTGTTATTGACAGTGTCCTTAGAAAAGTTACTTCCCCTTGGAGTATCTAACAAATTATTCAAGCTAACTAACACCTTAGCTCTTCTGCAACTTTTATTTGCTTCCAACATATGTTTAGGGAGGCAAACTTCATTGTGGATGCTATAGCCAATTTGGCCCATGGGCTCTCGTCGCAAGTTTTTTGGGAGCTTGGGCTTCCTTTGTCAGTATGTTCTCCTTTTTATTTTGAGCTTGTTGGGCTTTCTTGTTGATAGGATTTTTAGTACCTGCGCAAACAGGGTTAAAATCACTTAAAATACTTGCAAGAATACAAGGATATTGTAGTATAGATGCTCATGCAAGGTCGTTGTCCCCAAAGATTGTTTGACTAATTTGTAATTAAACTAACTCTTAGTTAATGATTGAAATAGATTTTATCAAAGATCTGAGATTTATGAATTTGAAAAGATTAAATTAACAATAAAAGAAATCGGAAAGTTGGGAAATTGAAGAAAAGCAAGTTTTAAAAACCAATTTATAAAAGCACTAGGGTTTCACCGTCACCTAGCAATCCTATGAATTTTTACCAATTACTTATGATTTGCACATGCCACTTTGAAGGTTAGGTTTTCCTAATTTATATTCTACTTGGAACCTCCAACATAAAACATATATCTAACATGCAACCCGTCCGGACGTTCGGATCAAATATGAACATGAAAGACTCATTAAGTTTTGTGAAAACCTTTTGAAAAACCATGCAACCCTTAAGACGTGGTGTTCATCTTAAGTGAAATTACAATTATTAACCACAAGACGCCAGCGTCAATTCCAGGGAACCTTCCGACCAAAATTGCATCCAATTACTTTTCTAAAGATCCTAATGGTGATCAAGCATTAAGACAATTAGATAGTTTAAAACAGTGATTAACAATTCAAAGTATGCATGCAATCAATCATAAGCAATTAAATAAAAATCACATATTCATGCTAAGGTTCAAGGCTTCACCCTAGCAAAAAGAATTAGTTACGCATAATCATAACTAAAACCCAAGAAAATATCATTCCCATGAATAAGAATAAAAACACCTTGAAGTAGAAGTTCTTCAAAAACCCTAGCAAAAGTCGCGTTCCAAAAGCCAAAAGAGAGATCCTAAAATTATGTGAAACATAACTTAAATACCTCCTAAAACCTAGTTCCCCAATCTTCATAAGGAAACTAGGATAAAATAAAATAATACTAGGAAATAAAGTCCAAATTGGACTAGGAGAATCTGCCAATAATCTGCCCAGCCACGTTTTGGGCTCAAAACTCCTCCAAATCCGGCCCAAGATAGCTTGTTTTAAAGATAAAAACGTTCTTAACACTTCTCCAGAAGGCCACGAACCCATCCGAGGTCATCTTGGGCTCCAAAAACGTAATAAAGGCCCGACACGTCACTGTTCCAGCACCGCGCATTGCTCCTTTATTTTATTGCCAGAAAATAACCGCTCGGTAGAAAAGTCTGAAATTTTGATACAATCAATCTAAGTGACTCACGAACGTCCTCCAACTGGAATTACTCCAAAATTCGTTCATTTGATTATGTTTTGCTCCGGAGGAAGTCGAAAGCCCTATATTGGAAATATAATTCAAAGTATCAAAATTCTTCCAAAATATTAACCAAAATATACTAAGAATAGGGTTAAATATATAATATAAAATATGCCCATCAAAATACCCCCAAACTTAGCTTTTGCTTGTCCTCAAGCAAAACAAGACTCAAACAAAAATAAAAACTTAACAAACTAGACACCTAACTAACACTTAAACAAGTCAAAACTTCCACTTTAAAGTTGCAATCCATAGCGAATTTTAAAAACTAGAACATCTTTTCAATAGATTCAACTAATCCCACCACAGAGTCTAAGCTATTTAGAATCAATTGGAAAGGAATTCACAAACTTCCTTTGGTGTAAAGTGAACCATCATAGTTAAGGAGACTCAACTAAAACCCTTACCTCTCATCCTTTTTATTCATACTTCACATACTTATGGAGTCATTCTCTTCTTCTTCTTCTTTTTTTTTTTTTTTTTTTTTTTTTGTTTTGTTTTGTTTTGTTTTTTTTTGTTTTGTTTTTTTTTTCCAGTAACAGTAGTGGTTGTGCAATGTTGGTTCCCTTAAGCTTTTGATCCAACCCATGTAGAGAGCTTTAGGTCAATGACTCCCAAACCACCAAGGCTTTAGGGCACTAGGTGTAGAACACCCCTAAGGACTTATTAACTCGAGTTGAAAAGGCTACGAAACCAACTAACCACTCTGCCCCATGCCAAAACTCTACCGTTTGACTCGAGAATCACTGCTGATTAGGCAGGACTGGCCCGGTTACTAGGCAAAGCCTCGGGTGAGACAATTATTACTTTATAACACATACTAACTTTATTTTATATAGAACAAAAATGAAAACACACTTAGACAAAAAAGTAAGTATTTCAATCTCACTCTCCACAAACCATGTTGGTGTGATGTGCAAATTTCAAAGTATAATTCATGAATTAGTGTCTAAGCAACAATAAATAGAAAAGACTCTAATGTGGGATTAATCTTCACCATGTCC
This sequence comes from Prunus kanzakura, assembly GCA_020521455.1. Taxonomy (NCBI): domain Eukaryota; kingdom Viridiplantae; phylum Streptophyta; class Magnoliopsida; order Rosales; family Rosaceae; genus Prunus; species Prunus kanzakura. The sequence goes on from BPUM01000186.1 coordinate 5,495, forward strand.
ATTTGTTCTAACGTTTAAAAATAATCTATGGATATTAACTTAAAAACGAAAATTTTAGACAAGACTCAAAAAAAATAAAATTTGAAAAATTACTTTCCCACCCCCAAACTTAAATTACACATTGTCCTCAAGGTGTGGAAAAGAAAATAAAGAAGTTAAAAAAAAAAAATAGTAAGGCCGAAAATAAAACAGCAAAATAAAATACTAGCACAAATAAAAGAAAGAACAAAAGAAAAATTTAAAATAAGAAAATAATGAAAAGAACACACCTGGATATTGAAAGGATGCCAGCCCACTTGTTGGATGAATTGCTGAACAGGCCCTTTTTTTCTTTTGTTGTCTGAAGCAATGAAATTGAACATGCCACCTGCTAGTGGATGGCATGAGTATTGTCCTTGGCATTTGACAAACAAAATTAAAAAAAATAGAATCCAATGGACTCTTGACTAGAGCCAACCAACGGCTCTATTTGCTTTTGCGTGTCAGAACCCACGTGGGTGATGTGCATCGCACTATAGCCATTGACTCTCCCAAGCCTTAGTCCTTTCGCTCATACTCCGTTCAAATTGTTTTTTTTTTTTTTTTTTTTTTTTTTTTTTGAAAAAGCCAGCTCTTCTTGAACTTGGATCCTTGTCCTCGCTGGATCCCCTTCCACTAGCCTCGAGCCCAGACCCAAATAGCTCTCTTCTGTCCATTCCCCTCTCCTTTGCATAAGAAAAATAATATTGTTTGTAGAACCCAAGCTTCTTGTGTTAGATCCATCTCCTTTGCTTCGAATTATGAATCCCATCTCCTTTCCATTTTTTTTATGGTCAAAACTCAAAACATTCCCTCTCTACGTCGTTGACCTCTGCCAATAAGAAGCTCTCACTTGGTCACCAAATACTGAGTGTGGCAAAGATGGGTGGATGCTGTAGCAGCTTGAAGATCTACACCATTGGCAACAATATCCAGGTCTGCACGTAGCCCCTTTTTTTGTTTTCTCTTTTTTTTTTTTAAAGAACTAACACCCACTTGTTTTCATCCATGGGAGGACACTCGGGTCTCTGACAGATCCAAGGGGAAAGGAGGCTTGCAAATTGGGGCAGATCGCACTGGTCTCTGCAAAGATTTGAAGCCAGACATCCACAGAGGTATAAACACTATCCTTTGCAGAATTGATGACTTGCACAATATTGTCTGTTGTAAATGAGTCATAGCTGATCAAAATGATGTTTCTGACCTGCAAGATTGATTGTTGTAGATTTCATGGCCTGCAAGTTGTGTTGTTGTAAATCTGGTGTATGGATATGTGAATATGCTGCTGGGTGCATGATTCCAGTATAGGAATAGCTGCCTTTGATGTTCATGTAGACTTGCTACTGGGTGCATGATTCCAGTTGCTGCTGGGTGCATGATTCCAGCGTAGGATTATCTGCGTATATTTGTTCATGTTTGCCTCCCAATAAGCGCTTTAGTTAATGTCTATAGCTAGACATTGCAGAAGCTTGGTGGTCAAATCTCTGGTTCCTTCAGAGTCAAAGACTCGCTTGCAGTGTCAAAAGGTGTCTCCACATAGGGTTTCAGCCTATGACCATTCACCTTGAATGTGTTTCCTTTAGCTTCATTAGTTATTTCAACTGCCCCATGAGAAAAAACTTGAGTCACCAAGTAGGGTCCAGTCCAGCGAGACTTTAATTTCCCTGGAAATAACTTGAGCCTTGAACTGAATAACAGAACCTTTTGCCCTGGCTGAAATTCCTTCCTTAAAATTTGACTGTCATGAAATGCCTTAGTTCTTTCCTTGTAGATGCGAGAACTATCATAAGCACCTTGACGAATTTCCGCTAGCTCATTCAGCTGCAATTTTCGCTTTTCCCCAGCTGAGTCATATGCAAAATTTAACTCTTTAATGGCCCAGTAAGCTTTATGCTCCAGCTCCATAGGTAGATGACAAGTCTTCCCATAAACAAGTCGAAATGGTGACATCCCAATAGGAGTCTTATAAGCTGTCCTGTACGCCCACAAAGCATCATTTAATTTTAAACTCCAATCCTTGCGTGTAGAACCCACTGTTTTCTCCAAAATACGCTTGATTTCTCTGTTTGAAACTTCAACTTGACCAGATGTCTGTGGGTGATAAGGTGTAGCCACACGATGATTAATCCCATATTTTGCCAGTAGATTAGCAAATGGTTTATTAATAAAATGCTTCCCCCCATCGCTAAGAATAACGCGTGGAATCCCAAAACGTGGAAATATTACCCCTTGGAGGAACTTCAGGACCACTGATCCTTGATTAGTTGGTGCTGCAATGGCCTCGACCCATTTTGAAACATATTCCACAGCCACTAAAATGTATTGATTTCCGTAAGAAGATGGGAATGGTCCCATGAAATCAATACCCCAAACATCAAATAGTTCAACAATCAAGATACTTTGTTGGGGCATCTCATTCCTTCTGGACTGGTTGCCGACCCTTTGACACCTATCACAAGCCTTGCACCAATTTTGTGAATCTTTAAAAAGTGTTGGCCAAAACAACCCACTCTGTAGGATTTTCTCTGCTGTCCGTTTCTGCCCAAAATGTCCCCCACATGCATAATGATGAGCAAACTTTAAGACACTGCCCTGTTCAGCCTCTGGAATACACCTGCGAATAATCTGATCTGGACAATACTTGTATAAGTAGGGTTCATCCCAAAAATAGTGCTTTGCATCAGATAAAAACTTCTTTTTCTGCTGGTAAGAAAAATCTGGATGCACCACACCCTTAGCCAAATAATTGACAATATCTGCAAACCAAGGTGTTTCAATTTGGATAGCAAATAGCTGTTCATCTGGGAAACTTTCACTCAATGGTAGAGAATCTGCCTCCATAGGTGCTGGAATAATTAATCGAGATAAATGGTCAGCCACAACATTCTCACTACCCTTCTTGTCTTTAATCTCTAGGTCAAATTCTTGAAGTAAAAGAACCCAACGAATCAACCTAGGCTTTGCATCCTTCTTAGACAACAAGTACTTTAAAGCAGCATGATCGGTATAAACAATCACTTTAGCCCCAACCAAATAAGACCGAAACTTCTCTAATGCGAACACAACTGCCAACAATTCCTTTTCTGTAGTGGCATAGTTAAGTTGTGCATCATTGAGAGTACGACTTGCATAATAAATGACATGGGAAAGCTTATCTTTCCGTTGCCCTAAAACTGCCCCGACAGCATAATCTGATGCATCACACATTATCTCAAATGGTAAATCCCAATCCGGTGCAGCAATGATGGGTGCTGAAGTAAGGAGTGCTTTCAACTTGTTGAACGCTTCTAAACAGGCCTCATCGAAATGAAATGATGTGTCCTTAGCCAATAAATTGCACAAAGGTCGGCTAAGTCTAGAGAAATCCTTGATGAACCGACGATAAAAACCGGCATGTCCTAGGAAAGACCTCACACCTTTTACAGATGTAGGGGGCGGCAGCTTTGCAATAACATCAATCTTTGCCTTGTCAACTTCAATTCCTTTATTTGAAACTAGATGTCCCAAAACAATGCCTTGATGAACCATGAAGTGACACTTCTCCCAATTTAATACTAAGTTTGATTCTTGGCATCGTTCAAGAACTTGAGATAAATTGTGTAGACAAAGATCAAAACTATCCCCAAAAACTGAGAAATCATCCATGAATACCTCAACAATCTTTTCAACCAAACCTGAAAATATGCTCATCATGCACCGTTGAAATGTGGCGGGTGCATTACATAACCCAAATGGCATCCTCCGATAAGCATAAGTACCAAATGGACAAGTGAAAGTGGTTTTCTCTTGATCCTCTGGTGCAATTGGAATCTGATTATACCCAGAATACCCATCAAGAAAACAATAAAACGCACGCCCAGCCAACCTTTCCAACATCTGGTCAATGAAAGGCAATGGAAAATGGTCTTTTCTTGTCCCTGTGTTAAGCTTCCGGTAGTCTACACAAATTCTCCAACCTGTAGTCAATCGTGTAGGAACTAACTCGTTATTATCATTTTTCACCACTGTAATACCGGTCCGCTTAGGCACAACTTGTGTAGGGCTAACCCATTTACTGTCAGAAATTGGATAAATCATGCCTGCATCAAGTAGTTTCATAACCTCTGTTCTGACCACCTCTTTCATAATTGGGTTAAGGCGGCGTTGAGCATCAACCGTTGGCTTCACGTCGTCTTCCATTAAAATTCTGTGCATACAGACTGCTGGGCTAATACCCTTGATGTCTGCAATTGTCCATCCCAAAGCATCTTGATACTTTCTTAACACACGAAGCAATTTATCTTCCTCAGTGGGAGTTAAATCTGCTGCAATAATAACTGGCAATGTCTCTGCAGCTCCTAAATGTGCATATTTTAGATGTTCAGGTAAAGGCTTCAGCTCCAATTTTGGTGGCTGCTGTTTGGAGGGTTTAAGGGGCTGTTTAGGCTCCCCTAAGCTCTCGTAAACATTTCGGAATCTTGGCGGCAATTTGGGTAAACTGTCCAATGCGTGAATGTACTCAAAAACTTCTTCATCTTCATAATCTGTCCCAAGTTCCCCTTGTAAAACACGCAGCAACTGATCTGTATATGAATTGGCATAAAAACTGTCTTGAATCATACTATCTACCACATCAATCCGCAAACACTCTTGCTGTTCATTAGGACGTTTTTCAGCCTCAAACAAATTAAACACCACAGATTGGTCTTGAACTCGTAAGGTCAATGTCCCAGCTTCCACATCAATTAGAGTCCTAGCTGTTGCCATAAACGGTCTCCCCAAAATAATAGGTGTTTGAAGGTCTTCGTCCATGTCTAAAACCACAAAGTCTGCTGGTAGGTAAACATCATCAACCTTAATAATTAGATCTTCAATAACGCCTCTAGGATAAGTGATTGAACGGTCAGCCAGTTGAAGTATCATTGATGTAGGCTTTAAATCTCCTTGTCCCAATCGCTGAAAAACAGAAAAAGGCATCAAATTAACACTTGCATCCAAATCAATTAAAGCACTTTTAAAATTAGAATTTCCAATAGTACAAGAAATATTAAAACTCCCTGGATCTTTTTTCTTGGGTGGCAGTTTGTGTAGCAAAACCGCGCTGCACTGTTCTGTCAAAACGACTTTTTCCAAATCTGCAAGCTTCTTTTTGCTACTGCAAACTTCTTTTAAAAATTTGGCATAAGATGGAATTTTCTTGATAGCTTCCAGCAATGGAATGTTGATTTGAACCTTGGATAATGTCTGCATAAAGTCCTTTAGTTGCTGATCTCCTGCCTTAGGAATTAGACGTTCAGGATAGGGCAGTGGGGGGTCATAAACACGCTGTAAAACCTGTTTTGGGGCAGTTTCAGGATCTGCCAGATTCTGTTTTTCTGCAACTTTGGCAGGTTCTGCTGCTGCAAAATTTTCTGCATGATCCTCCACTGTTGTCTGTTCCTTTTCACTGCTATTTTCACGATTGTCATAGCTTTTTCCACATCGTAAAGTCCGAACAGCATTGCAATCTTCACGTCCTCTTGGATTAGGCACTGTTTGACTAGGAAATTTGCCTTTTTCTCTGTCTGAAATCTGTGCAGCTAGCTGTCCAAATTGTTGCTCTAAACTTTTAATTGATGCTTCAACATTTTGGAATCTTTGGTTGCTGCCCTCTATGAATGATTGAGTTGTTGCTGCTAATTTAGCAAGCTGATCATCCACAGTCGGTTTTGATGGTACAAAAGGTCTTTGTGCTTGCTGGAACGGTTTTGCATTATTCTGATTGTCACTCCATTTGAAATTAGGATGATCCCTCCATCCTGGATTGTACTGAGTTGCATATGCATCATTCCTAGGCCTTTGATAGCTGTTCATCATGTTAACATGTTGCTCAACAAGTTCTGGGTAGGATTCTCTATGCGGGCATCCAAATATATCGTGTGTTGTCATGCTGCAAATGCTGCAAACTGTTGCTGCAGGTGGCTGTTGTTGTGTGGAATTTGCTATCTGTTGCAAAATAGTGTCAAATTTTGCATCCATTTTCTTCTCCATTTGTGCCATTTGTGCAGACATGTTAGGCGAACCTGCTGATAACTCAAAGATTCCCCTCTTCTGTGAATGTTCTACTGCCCATTGCTGAGATTCTGTGGCCATCATCTCAAATAATTCAAAAGCCTCTCTTGCTGATTTGTTTGACAATGAACCCCCAGCCGATGCGTTCACATGACTTTTTGATGTAGGATTGAGCCCATCAAAGAAAATATTCATTTGTGTATCAGCATCAATATTAGCATGTGGACACTTAGCGTACATCTCTGTATATCTTTCCCACGCTTCATGAAATTCTTCATTAGGCTTCTGAGTGAATGTCATGATTTCCCGCTTGTAATTCAAGGTCTTGGATGCTGGATAATACTTGTTCAGAAATTTTGTATGTAATTGTTGCCAAGTAGTGATGCTATTTGCTGGTAGAGTGAATAACCAAGTTTCTGCCTTATCCTTCAAAGTGAATGGGAAAAGACGTAACTTAATAGCTTCAGCAGAAAAACCCTTAATCAAAATGTTTTTGCAACCCACAATGAATTTTGCAATATGTATGTTCGCATCTTCATTGGGCAACCCACGAAAAGTAGGTAGAATTTCAAGCATATGGTGCCTAATCTCAAACGAATCACCATCTTCTTGTGTAGGATACACAATGCAATTAGGGATATCATTGGCATGGGCAGCCAACGACTCTCTGAGTGGTCTGCCTGCTGCAGGTAGTGCTAATGCCATTTTAACCTTGCTGTCCACAGAATCAGCAAACAAATTCTGCAAAAATGTGTCTTGTAATGAAGAATCAGATGCTAAAAACTGTTCTCTGCGCTGTTTTCTTAATATCCTTTCAGGCTCTGGGTCAAACGGAATAAACTGTGCAGGTTGTGATCTGGTGCTGACCATGCAGAGATTTCAGCAATCTGAAAAAAAGAAACGAAACTGTTCAATCAATTTTTTTTAATTTTTTTTTTTTGACGAAAAATAAAAATAAAAATAAAAAAAATCAGAAAATGTCTAAACAAGAATTAACTAAGAATAAGATAAAAACAAATTAATTGAAACAATCCCCGGCAGCGGCGCCAATTTCTTGATAGGATTTTTAGTACCTGCGCAAACAGGGTTAAAATCACTTAAAATACTTGCAAGAATACAAGGATATTGTAGTATAGATGCTCATGCAAGGTCGTTGTCCCCAAAGATTGTTTGACTAATTTGTAATTAAACTAACTCTTAGTTAATGATTGAAATAGATTTTATCAAAGATCTGAGATTTATGAATTTGAAAAGATTAAATTAACAATAAAAGAAATCGGAAAGTTGGGAAATTGAAGAAAAGCAAGTTTTAAAAACCAATTTATAAAAGCACTAGGGTTTCACCGTCACCTAGCAATCCTATGAATTTTTACCAATTACTTATGATTTGCACATGCCACTTTGAAGGTTAGGTTTTCCTAATTTATATTCTACTTGGAACCTCCAACATAAAACATATATCTAACATGCAACCCGTCCGGACGTTCGGATCAAATATGAACATGAAAGACTCATTAAGTTTTGTGAAAACCTTTTGAAAAACCATGCAACCCTTAAGACGTGGTGTTCATCTTAAGTGAAATTACAATTATTAACCACAAGACGCCAGCGTCAATTCCAGGGAACCTTCCGACCAAAATTGCATCCAATTACTTTTCTAAAGATCCTAATGGTGATCAAGCATTAAGACAATTAGATAGTTTAAAACAGTGATTAACAATTCAAAGTATGCATGCAATCAATCATAAGCAATTAAATAAAAATCACATATTCATGCTAAGGTTCAAGGCTTCACCCTAGCAAAAAGAATTAGTTACGCATAATCATAACTAAAACCCAAGAAAATATCATTCCCATGAATAAGAATAAAAACACCTTGAAGTAGAAGTTCTTCAAAAACCCTAGCAAAAGTCGCGTTCCAAAAGCCAAAAGAGAGATCCTAAAATTATGTGAAACATAACTTAAATACCTCCTAAAACCTAGTTCCCCAATCTTCATAAGGAAACTAGGATAAAATAAAATAATACTAGGAAATAAAGTCCAAATTGGACTAGGAGAATCTGCCAATAATCTGCCCAGCCACGTTTTGGGCTCAAAACTCCTCCAAATCCGGCCCAAGATAGCTTGTTTTAAAGATAAAAACGTTCTTAACACTTCTCCAGAAGGCCACGAACCCATCCGAGGTCATCTTGGGCTCCAAAAACGTAATAAAGGCCCGACACGTCACTGTTCCAGCACCGCGCATTGCTCCTTTATTTTATTGCCAGAAAATAACCGCTCGGTAGAAAAGTCTGAAATTTTGATACAATCAATCTAAGTGACTCACGAACGTCCTCCAACTGGAATTACTCCAAAATTCGTTCATTTGATTATGTTTTGCTCCGGAGGAAGTCGAAAGCCCTATATTGGAAATATAATTCAAAGTATCAAAATTCTTCCAAAATATTAACCAAAATATACTAAGAATAGGGTTAAATATATAATATAAAATATGCCCATCACTTGTCATAGGGGTTTCACTTTGTAATTTCCGTTTCCGCATTGAAAAAATAGGTGATGAAAAACTTCAATACGAGCATGGCTTAGAAGAAATCACCACAATGGGCTTCATATTCAAAATAACATAAGGGCATTGTTAAGGTAAAATGTGTTACCCAACATAATTTCACTACTGCTACTTGTTGAGGCCCAAAAAAATCACGAGAAGCCCAAAGACATTTAAAGCCCAATAAAACATAAAATGTTGGTCATGCGTTAATCCAAGCTGTATTTTGTGAATTAATTCATTAAATAAATAATAGTGTCCATGCCATGCGAAGGCAATAATACATTCTTCATAGGTCAATCACCTATCAAGCTCACATGAACCCAAGTCATGTGGTTTACGGGGCTTGCATGAGGGATTGTGGTGTGGAAAGTTACGGAGGTCCATAAGGCCCACGGAAGCTCTTGGATTATGGAGACTTTGAACTAGCTACTTGGGAGCACCAAAGTCCAAGCTCATTACTTAGTGCCCGTTTGGCATTGCTTATTTGGGGTAATAAGTGATTTTTAAAAAATTTTGGAAAGCCCAACCTGTTTGGTAAACTTTGAGAAAATCACTTATTGTTAAAAATTGCTGTGAGAGAAAGCTATAAGGGAAAGCAGCTAATGAGGTGCTTTCATTTTCTGATAATGCATGAATCAGTTTCGAAGAGGCGTTGGGTTTAATGATTATGCGGCAATCATTTTCTGATTTTGCAGAAATTAATACCAACAACACTTTTAACAAAAAATTTACCAAACACCAAATTGCTTTCTCTTACAGCTGATTTCTCTCACAGCAAATCTGACAGCGATTATTTTCACAGCACAACAATGCCAAACTGGCCCTTAGAGTTCTCCAATGTGGGTAAGCAAATGAGATATTTTCCAAGCATTTCCTTTTATCCATAAGAAATAGTCATTTTCCAAATGCCTAGCTTTACCCGTTGGAAATAAGCATTTTCCAGCACTCCCTATTACCCATTAGAAACAAGCCAATTCCGACACTTCCCTTTACCCGTTGGAAATAGTCATTTTCCAATGCTTAGCTTTATTCGTTGGAAATAAGAATGTCCCAAGCCTCCCAGCAACCATAAGAACTCATCTTCCTTCCACTTTTTGGCTGTTGCAAGCATTCCAGCAGTCATCCCAACCATCAACCTCCATCTTTTGGTTGCTGCAAGCATTCCAGCAGCTGTCCCAGCCATCCTAGCCATCCCAGCCATTCTTCAACCATCACAACCGAGATTTTCCTTTCGCCTCATACCCTTCCAAGCTTTAAATATCATAGCCTTCAAGGCTCAAGCTTTTCCCCCCATCCTCCTTCTCTTGAAACTCTTAAATCCATAAGGCCTCACCAAGCATAACTCCAAGCTTTTCCTTCATTCCAAGCCATAAACACCATAGCCTTCAAATCTCAAGCTTTTGCTCCCATCCTCCTCTTGAAACTCTTAAATCCTCATAACCATAGCCATAACCATAGCCACAAACAACAAATTATCAACACCCCAAACTTAAGCATATCCAACACCAAGCCAAGCACATGCATTCTTATTTGCTAAACTTGTGGGTCTTTAGCTCCCACACTCCAAGCTCCCATGCCAAGCTCACACGATCTCATATCAACATTAGCAAGTCACCTTCAACTCTTCGTCAAGCTGCCGGAAACATCAGCACCAAACACGCTGCCGCTGGAAGAAGAACAGAGTACTCCCCTAGGACTTGCTACTCCCTCGGGATGCTTTGGGCCTAATTCTCGCTAACTCAGACACGGGGTAATTTCACCAATTTGCTCATTATGGCAGCCCAGCCCATTTGTAGCTGCCGGAACGAAAAAGACCCCAACACTACCTAAGTAATGGTGCTTTATTATTTATAGGTTTGTCTCATTCGACACAAAGTGTCTCTTAATTGCAATCGGGAAAACTCTTTGATTCCACAATAGAAATAAACATAAATAAAAAAATTGTTTGATTTTGTGGTTGGTCTTAAGTAGAACCCTAGGTTGCCAACGCATCCATTTCAGGAATCAAACCACTGGTAATTTAAGGAATTACAATGAGTAAATGACTCATTGAAAAAGAAATTTGAGGTGGATTTGCTTGGAAAAGTGTTTTTGTAAACTTGGGTGGAGAAACTGGAGAATTGATTTGGGATTGCGATTGCAACCATAACGGATCAAACTAGCATAGTTTAAAAGTTTTGGAAATTAATGAGTAAAGGACCCGTTAATTGAGAATTTTGTCTTTGAGACATTTGAAAAAGGTTTAGAATCCTTTGAAATATTACTCGGAGATTTTGAACTGAATTTGATCTCACATGAAATTTGCATGGATGGATTACCCATGAGAAAAATTTAGGATTTTTTTACCATTTGAGAACATTGGAATTTGGAGGTTAACGAGATTTTTTTGTCCATGTTAAGAGTGGTATCATTTACTTGTCAATTTACATAAGGCACTTTGGACCAACCAATCCTATTTTAAGGAGAGGTCCATTGGGCTGTATTGGACTTTCTTTGTCAAATAAACATGCTTTAGCCTTTTAATCGTTACAACCAAAAGTTGTAGACACAAGGACAGAAGAAACACAATGATTATACAATGCTTTTTGGTCAAGCAATTAAAATGTAGTCTTTAGGTCATTTAAATTTATACTTGACATAAAAAGGAGCATTAATTCACCCGTTGGTGACACCCATATAGTAGGCCTTATAACATACTTAAAATTGTTTTTGTTCCACCCATTCTTTTAGGCCTTCTCGGTTTGAGGCCATGTGGTTGCAACATGCTCAATTTAAAGATTTCATTATGTTACAGTGGGATCTTGGTTCTGGGTCTGCATTGGAAAATTCTTGTGCTTTGGTTGAACCACTCAAGCATTGGAATCTGAATGTGTCTGGTCCTTTAAGGCAAAAGAAGGCTAAGCTCTTACGTAGATTAGCTGGCATTCAGCAGGCTCTCTGCTTTGGGCCTAATAATTATCTGCTTCAACTGGAGGCTACTTTATCTGATGATTATAACTCTGTCTTGGAGCAGGAAGCATTGTTCTAGCACCAGAAATCTAGAGTGCAATTGCTACAAGATGGTGACAGAAATACGAAATTCTTTCATTTGACTACCATAATTAGAAGGAGGAGGAATAAGCTTGGGCGGCTGAAAAATGAGAGTGGTACTTGGATTGAAGGAATTGTGGGTATTAAAGAAATTGCTGTCAATTATTTTCTTGGCCTATTTTCCCAGACCCAAGGTAGGTAATGCCAATGATTTAAATCTCCCCAATTTGTTTCCTATTATTGATTCTCAAGATTTAGATATGCTGACTAAAGATGTGGATATGCTTCAGGTTAAAGAGAGCTGATTCAGTATTGGGGGTTTGAAAGCTGCTGGGGTTGATGGGTTCCCAGCTTGCTTTTTTCAAAGTAATTGGCAACTATGTGCTAATGACATCTTTGATATGGTTTGCACATCTTTTAGGGACTGCATCATTCCTGAGGGATTGAATTCTACTTTGATCACCCTAGTTCCTGAGGTAGAGAATCCTCATTCAATGGCACAATTCAGGCCTATTAGTTTATGTTCTACTCTCTACAAGGTCATCTAGGCAAATTAATGATAAAATTTTGATCGCACAAGAGATTATGCACAAGTTCATAATTGCCAAGGGAAAGAAAGGATTTATTGCTTGGAAGATTGATTTGTCTAAAGCTTATGATCGGTTGCGTTGGAGCTTCATTGAGCTTGTTCTTGTTGAGTTGAGGCTGCCTCCCCCCATTGTACAGTTGATTATGTAGTGTGTTTCCTCGGTAAAGTATCAGGTTTGTATGAATGGGGAACTCACTAACTCGTTTTCTCCCAGTAATGGCATTAGACAAGGAGATCCCCTTTCTCCTTATCTATTTGTTCTTTGCATTGAAAAACTATCACACATTATCTTTGATGCTGTCAGGAGCAAGCAGTGGAAATCTGTTAAATCCTCTCAATCGGGGACTTCTGTTTCACATCTATTTTTTGCAGATGATTTGATCCTCTTTAGGGAAGCTACTCCAAAACAAGCTAGGATCATGAAGCATTGTTTAGACTTCTGGCCAAACTATCAATTTTTATAAATCCGCTATTTTGTGCTCTCTTAATACTTCTAGGGCAGTAGTTATGGAGATTAGTCTCATTTGTGGATCTCCACTCAGGACTAACTTGGGCAAATATTTAGGAATGCCTCTTGTTCATTCCAAGGTAACCATTGCTACTTATGGGTATTTGCTTGATAAAGTTCATGCTAGACTTGCCTCTTGGAAGAGTAAGATGCTCTCTTTGGCTGGCAGAGCTACCTTGATCCAATCTGTGACCTCTTCCCTTCCTGTCTATGCTATGCAAACTATTAAACTGCCTATTAGTATTTGTGAGAAACTTGACCAAATTAACAGAAATTTTTTTTGGGGGGGTAATGAGAGAAAACAGAAAATTCACCTTTGTTAATGGGATATTGTTTGCAGACCTAAAAGCTTAGGTGGTTTGGGTTTTAAGAAAACTCTACATTTGAATCAAGCTCTTCTAGCTAAAACTGGGTGGAGGCTCTTCCAAAGAGATGATGGTCTTTGGGCTAAGGTATTCGAAAGCAAGTACCTTAAAGGGAGGTCAATCCTTGAAGCTTATTTGATTCCAGGGCAAGGTTGTTCTTCAACTTGGCGTGGGGTTGTTTTTAGTTCCAAGTTATTGACTAAAGGCTTGAAATGGAGAGTTGGTGATGGTGATCAGGTTATTTTTTGGAAGGATAAATGGATTGATAGCTTACCTCCTTTGATTTAGGAGGTTCCTGTGACTAGGCTGATCTTGAGAGTATTGTTTTTGAATTCCATAGGGATGGGTGGTGGGATGTGGCCAAGCTTAGGAGTGTCTTCCCTGATGAGCTTATCCAAAGAATTATTTGTTGTCCTGCTGATTTCAGTGGGCATTTGAGGGATTCGCAGATTTGGTTTCCTAGTTCCAATGGTATTTTCTCAACCAAGTCGGCTTATCAATTATTGTTTAACGGGTCTGAGTGGTCTGACCCTTGGTGGAAGACTCTGTGGAAGATGAGAATTCCGCCTAAGCTGAAAATTTTCTATTGGCTGGTTTATCAAGGGAAAATCCTTTCTAATGAGCAATGGGTTAGACGACATCTTACCTATGATGCCCCTTGTATGTACTGTGGGGGATTGAATGAATCTGTCTTGCATATCTTAAGGGATTGCTCTAGGGCCAGTATAGTTTGGGCCCAACTTTTGAAGCCTCACTAGGCTATGAGTTTCTTTCGTACTGACACTGAGCTTAGGCCATGGCTCCTCAGTAATATGTGTTCTAAGGATGCTATGGTGTAGGGACCATGGAAATTTACTTTTGTGTTTGCTTGTTGGTTCATCTGGAAGTGGAGAAATAATCATGTTTTTAACTCTGTTATTGAGCTGCCTTTTTGTCCAAGGATGGTTATTTTATCAGCGGTTCAAGACTGGATTAAAGCTTCTACTATCACTACTAAAGCCACTGTGAAAACTCAGGTTTTTCTTGCTTGGAGCCCTCCTGTTCATGGTACCTTCAAGCTCAATGTGGACGACTCTCGACGGGCTGCTTCTGGATGTATTGGTGCTAGAGGGTTCCTTCGCAATTCACTTGGAGAGTGGAATGGTTGTTTTGCTAATAATTTAGGGATAGGCTAGGTGCTGGAAGCTGAACTTTGGGGTCTTCTCTTTGGTTTGAAGCTTGCTGCTGATAGTCGAATGTCTAAATTCATAATTGAGATGGATTTTGCTATTACAGTTCAACTAATCCAACAACATAGTCTTCTCCTCCTTCATCCTCTTGCTGCTTTGGTGTCCAGTTGTGTGGGGATCCTAAACAAGTTTGAGAGCTATGAGATTTATCATATTTATTGGGAGAAGAACATTGTTGCAGACAGCTTGGCTAGCTAGAGTCATAACCTAGATCTGGGTTTGTATTTGCTTGATGAGGCTCCTGATTGGCTTGGCTCTGTGTTGGTGGATGACATGCTGGGGTTGTCTAAACCTCGTATGATTTGTTTTGTTTTGTTTCTTTGGTTGTTGGGGGTTCTTACCCCCTTTGTTCACCAAATAAAAAATAAAAAATTGTCGCATACTTATCATATTATTTCCAAACATATAAACACAAAAGGAAAAGGAAAGGTAAAAGCAATTGGAAAAACATTATAAATCTAGAAAGCACACTTTGTACAAGCGTGTTATGCTGATAAAAATAAATAAATAAAATGGTCCGCATTGTTCATCTTTATTCATGTTATGCCTTTGGCATTGTTATGATATTGAATTTGAAGTTTTCCATTGAAAAGTCTTATGCAATTCCTCGGACTTCTTCTTGAATTGTACACCGCTGTTATATGATTATTGTTTTGCTCTTGTGCTTCATTGTTTTTGGGAGATTAGTGTATATGTTAGATTTGCATGCTGATTATCTCTGTTTTCCATATCTTGTTTTCTCAAACAATCTCAAGCACAAATAGTTTACCGTGTACCCAGGGACTCTGATTTGTAGCTAGATGAGCAAAACAGCATCAATGTATTTTTCAGAGGAGAATCTTAAAGAAATTGAGTTGTAAATGAATGATGTTTATAGCAGATTCCTCTATACTACAATCCCAAAATGGATGAGCAAAACAGATGCCATCTACAATCTGCTAAAAGAATTGTTTTGCCTGATCTGTACGTTGATCACTAAGTTAAGAAAAAAATTAACTGCACTAACAGAATCTCAACCCTATAAGTATTTGCCACCACCAGAAGTTCTTTAGTGTAATTTATACATGAATGCAACAACTAAATAATGTTGTGCAGCGTACGACAAAAGTAGTCTCCCATGTTTGTGATATGTACTCAGTCCCCGTGGATGGTATAACGCTCCCATTTCTTCGTTGGATCATATATCTGCCATTAAAATGGACAAAAAAGGTGAGTAACGAAAATTGAAGGAATCATTACACAATTGCACTTCATAAGCAGCACAAATGCCTAATACAGTAGAAATTAGCTGCCATAGTCTAAATGTTGTCGCACCCAATGTGTTGAGTATTGGCCCAAAAATATGGAAATATTGATATTGGAAAATTTGGAGCATAACTTTGGATGACACATCATGTCAGGTTTGTTTAATCAATTATCAACTATTTTGATTAAAGAATTCGGTAAACTTCAACGCATAAAAGGTGTATACGCTTCTAAGGTGAATATACCGTGCGCCAACAACAGTGTACTAAAAAACTGCTCCATTCTTATTGAAAGTTGATTGAATATACCTCCAAAGTTACGTATAATGATTTAATACAGTTATTTATGCCAGAAACAACGTAGTACCACATATTGTTCTTAGGCGGCTCAAACATTTAATCTCGCACATATCTCATTCACTGATTAGTATATAAAATCATCTAAAAAAATTCATTCCTTAGTTTATATAAATTTATAAAACAATCATTACAAAATAACAATATTAATAAATTAAGTAATTAGCAAATCATAATTTAACAATAATAACGTTACTTTAAGAGATTAAGTAATCAACAATGATACACTAACAAAATAATGCATATAAAAACAAAAACCAAAAAACGAACATCACATATTTCTATGGAAAAAGAGAAGCAACAAATACCACCTGCAAGTCTAAGTTTGTTTTTGGCTATTAAGTATAATAAACATCTTCTATATACTCAGATGAAGTAGCCATGATGGTAGGCAATCATCCCATTGAAAGAGAGAAGTTAGGGTTTTGAAACCCCAACCCTACTCAAACGTATTTAGCTCACATGCTGGTGCACACAATATATCATCCCACTAAAAACCAAGGATTTATCAGCGATACTCAGACATTGATCACACTACATATTCAGAAATTGTGTACTCAAGAGCACTGTAGTTAATATTTCAAGAAACCCTCAGTTGAATGACAATCAGTATGACACACTATCAAGCCTGACTGGAGTGACATGTGAAAGGACCGCTATATGGTTACTTAGAAATTTTTATTAAATATACCTATTATACATAACAAAAATATATAGAGACAGAGACAGCAAGAGACCGAGAGAGTACCTCCCATCTAGAAGCAGGGAAGATATGCTTATTCTTCTCATACCAATGCCTCTCAACAACCTTCCCAGCATGAGACTGCCACAAAAATAAAATCAGAGTATTAAGAACATCGTTAGCCATGGCATTACCAGAAATAGAAACCCGAATGACATGCTCAAGCCTACAGTCGGTTTCTTATGATAATATGTAGCATGTCTCAAGCCTACAGTCAGTTTCTTGTGATGATATGCAGCATGTATCTTCCAGATAAAAGGTATAATACTTGAATGCAGTGAAGTTCAAAGCCATGTCTGTAATTTGATAATAGATTCTACAGCAGGAAATTTCTGTTCACTAAAATAAAATGGCTCATCAAGTAAGGTCAACATATTGACGGTGATTAAAATCTTCATTGCTAACAATTTCCCACCTCTTTCTGTCTGTATCGTTGTGCTTTTTGTTTTTGGAGGGGAGGGATGGGGGTGAGTAAGTCAAAAAAACTATATGGGATATAGAATGAGGCTTGAGGCCCTGGGCTTCTTTATGACCATTTGTTTCTGCAGTTTTCAGAGACATTCCTTTTAATATTCTTCATTTGGATTGTATGGAAACTGTGAGTTGATCTTAGTTCTAGTCATTTGTAGTTAGACAGAAGCAGAGGAGTTTTTCTTTTTCTTTTTTATTTCACCAGTTTGGCCTAGATTGTAGACTGGGCAGGAAACTTTTTTCTAACTTTGGACGTTTAACATTAAAGTTGTTGTGCTCTATCAAAATAATAACATATTTCCACAGCAAATAATCCCAAGTTGGAGATCCTGAAGTTGTAATTGAAAAGTGGCACACATTGAAGCTTTAAGATATAATTTAAATCAACAAAAAAAAAAAGAAGATAATTTCAATGCTCAAGTAATAGAAAATTCCTGATGAATTAAACCGAAGACAGTACCTGTATGCTTCATAGTTTATTTCTCTTTCAACGCATTAATATAGATTACCCAGATAAATGAAATCACAACTTGAGGTAGAGTTTGCTTATGTTCTATTCATAGTTTCTGAAGCTTCTTAAATAATACAGAATTAGAGACAGCCAAGATTAGCTTAAAGAAACATTATCCAAGCTTTCGAACTAGCATCTAACATTTAGAAGATGTCCAGCACAGACTCCGCATCCACCATTGAAAGCACTGACTTGATCTCAATACATTGGAAGCATTTAATGCAGTATATCTTCAAGTTAACTTGAGACTACTTATACTTCTGTTTCATTTTCAGTTTCAGAAACTTCTTACATGATGCAGGATAAGAGAAAAATATTGGAATGGACACAGCCAAGGTTAAATTATGGACCTATTCATAGCCATCTAACTAGAATCCAACATTGCTAAGATGCCCAGCATAGATTCCGCATTTACAACTGAAATAATCGGATACACTAACTACATTTCAAGTTCAGAGTACATTGAAAGAGCATTCAACACATTCCACCATGAAATTAACTTTAGCTTGTTTATGCTTGTGTGTGTCATTTTTTCAGTTATTTATTTATTTATCTTTTTTTCCTATGTAATACAGGATTAGAAACTAATAATGGAACGAGAATGTACCTCATCCTTCTCTATCGTAGCATCAGCAATTGTTCGCACATCCTCATGCACATCAAAATGAAAAAGCTACACAAAATACAACAGAATATAGTAATGAGTAGCCATCAATGAACACAGCCTACAATAAAAATTCAAACAAATTTAGCCTTAATGCAAGTCATTCCCAGGAAGGGAAGAACAAGAACAAGAAATATTACCGGTCCACTTTTGCCCCGGGCCTTGTTTACAATTAGCTCATAGAAACTATGCTGCTGTACTTCCACAAGCATGAGACAAGTGAGGAGAAATCCATTAGCATATATTCAGCAAAGCTTCTAAGAGAACAGTATTTCTATCAAATTCTTCTTACATGCGGAATGATAAGATCTTCTTTTACATATAGCAAATTCTCCACTGAGGTGGTTCGCACCTCTCGAAACTCAGGTGCAAGTTGTTGTTGAACAGCCCGAAGAAAATCTCCTATTTTATCACCCTTTCTTACCTGAAATGTTACAAAAAGAATATGAAACTAAATAGAAAAATCAATAATTTCAAGATTAAAAGAGAAACCATAAAGAGATAACAAAAGCACTTTGAGTATGCTTTACTTGCCTGGAGCACTTTTCTATGCCCTGTTCCATCCCAATAGCTGTAAGTAATTTGAAGTGGTTCATCTGAAAATCCACAGTACATATTTCTTTCAAAACTTCTTACTTCGAATAGGAGGGAAAAAAAAAAGACACAATGAGATAAAAGAATTACTTCGTATCTTATCCTGCTCAACAAGCCACTGTTTCCGCAACTTTTCACGCTCAGCTTGTTCCTCTGCCTCCCGCTCACTGAAATAAATTCATAGCACCTCCTAAGTTCCAATGTTAGACCCAAAAGAACCAAATACAGGGAGGGTTAGAAATGTTTGTGCATGAGAGCAAGAGAGATGGATAGATATGACACCTATCTGGCAGAAAGCTAGTTTCCACTGTAGGATCTTTCCCAAGTCTACCACACCAGACTCTTGTAGCCTCAGAGCTTTCTGTATAAAGCATAATCAAAATGAAAGAACAAAGAAGTAGGAATAAGTTTCTAATGGGCATCCATAAAAACACTACGAGAATACTGTTGAGTGACCACTAAAATGTCAGGTATCTGGATCTAAAATATACACCCATCAAACAAATTAGAACGGAAGCTTTCATACACACAAGTTGCAACAGATAAATGAGTCCAGATCTACACCTAATATTCATCAGGGGTGAATAAGTCACATAAAATGCTGAAAAGAAATGCAAAATCAATCTACGAGAACTTTGGTGATATAGTGCTCATCAAAGATTAGTTTAATATTCAGCATACGCAAAGATGGCTGAGAGCAACTTGAGGCACTGCACAACCAGAATTCTTTTTAACCTCTTAGAGAGAAGTGCTTACTATTTTCTCCATCTTCCTCTTCACTTCCATCCTCAATGTCTTCTGCAAAGGACAATCGAGAACTCCCCTTTATCTTCCTCTTCTTACGCTTTTGTAATTGAAGTTCCTCCTCCCTAAATTATGAAAGGAAAGAAAAGAAAAAAAAATATTTAGACTGTTGTTAACATTGGCAAATATGAAAACTTTAAGATGTTCATAAATCAAACAGTAACAGAGTCCTCGGTTATGAAACTCACTCTTGCTGAAGCTTCTGAAGTTTCTCCTTCTCTTCCTCCTCAATTTTGTTTCGAATATTTACTCTCTACAACAGAAATTGACATTATAAACACGCTTTTTAACCATCTTATGCTTCCATTAGTATAAGTAAATTTAAAAGAAAAAAAAGTCAGAAAATGCCAGTGCTTTTAGCATTTACCTTCTCAACATATTGCTCCCTTGTAACCAAACCAACGGTTTCCTTCTTAAATGCTGTCTCAAGAATCTGAAATATTCATTCAAGAAAATTACCAATCAACAACAATAGTTCTGTCTATATAAAACTTGTTATCTTTATATATTTTAACGCACCTACTGGTACCACAGAAATATAGTTGCACATTTTTCAAGCTTTTCTTCCATTTGTAAAACAGAGTACACAAAACCAACATAATAAACCCCTCAGATTGATGAAGCTGAAGTACATGCGCATGGGGAACTTCAAAAGTTAGGTTTCAAAGACAAACCTCAGAAGTACTTGACCCAAATTGGAGGAGACCTGGCTGGCCTTTTTCAGAGGCTGACTTGGTTTTGAGCTCTTGAATTTTTTGGCGCTCAGCTTCTCTTTGCTTTTCGAGTCTTCGGATCCTCACGGCATCTTGGGCTGTGCCCACATATCCATCTCCCATGCCCGACATCTTTTCCTTTCTCTATGTTCACCTCCAAGCCCTCCTCTTGTCCTACACTTGGAACTGATGGAAGACTTTTAAGATCAATAATCTCAATCAAAATGGTTCTCTTCAATAAAACAACTCCTACCCATATAACTATTAGACATCTGACATGTCGTACAAATATTTTGATAATTATTTTAATAACTAAAAAACCAAAATGCCATCAAAATTTCAGCAGTGTCGTTAGGGTTTTCTTTTCCCCTTTTTGTTTTCTTTGAAATTTCCCAATCCGTTTCGGTAGGGCAAGAATGCAAAATTTATTAAGCACAAGATGAGTGACTCAACATCCCTAATTGCTACAATTTTGTGTGGAAAGTGTTCAATAAGACTGAAAAAGATGTACAAACTCTGAAACAATCCAGTAAAGAATCATATAACCATAAACAAGGAAACTGGATTGCAAGTGAAAAAAACCCGAGCAAAACGAACATAAATTAAATCGTAAATTTAAAAAAATCAACAATAAAAAGAAGATTAAATACCTGGGTGGGAGCCGATTGATGAGATTAAAAAAGAAGAAGATGAGAGGAATTGAGGAAGAAGAAGACAAACCGATTACAAGGGATTACAAGGGAAAGGAATGAAGAAGTGAATAAGCTTGGGAGGACCCTGGCCGCCTTTATTTAAACGGTGTGTTTTAGTTTTAGAAGAACGCCTCTTTCTCCTTGCATGTTCTATAATCAGCTGGGCTTTTATGATAATCGGCTATTTTTTTTATTTTATTTTAATTTTCTCAAATGGGTCAATATATGAAGATTACCCAATACATAAAAACTCTTTTATAATATATACTAGCCTCTCCGCACGTGCTTCTGAGAGGCTTTTTTATTTATTTAAAAGATTTAAATTTATTTTAGAATTAAAAAAGACAATGGGTAGTTGTGTTCCATAAAAATATGATATATTATTTTTCTTTTAATTTTAATTTTTTATATGAAAAAATGTGAATTTACCATATTATCCTCATTTAATTAATAATTTCAATTCTTAATGTTTGCATTAACCAAGGGCATTTTCTGGTGTTTTGAATGTTTTACAATTCTTTGTCTTTTGTTATATAAAGACAGAGAATGGTAAAACATTCAAAATACCAGAAAATGCCCTTAGTTAATGCAAACATTAAGAATTGAAATTATTAATTAAATGCGGATAATATGGTAAATTCACATTTTTTCATATAAAAAATTAAAATTAAAAGAAAAATAAGACAATGGATCCTATTTTTATGGAACACAACTACCCATTATCTTTTTTAATTCTAAAATAAATTTAATTTTAAAAAAAAACAGCCTCTCTCAGGTGCAAAAGCGCATGCGGAGAGGCTAGTATTTTTAAATTGTTATAACTAAGGGGAAATTAAAGAGAAATAAGAGGAATAAAAAGACGAGAATTTGTTCTCTAAACTTGTTATCTCCTTCTTTGATAATCACCTATTTATAGGCTTACAATGATAGGAAGCTAACCCACAAATTATGAGTTAAAGGCTACTAATTACATAGGTTACAATATATCAAAAGGTGGAGGTAATGGATGTAATGGTGGTCATCTACATTCTATGTATTTATAACACTTCCCCTTGGATGTCTACCATGCATGGAGTATGCCTCGTTAAAAACCTTGCCAGTAAAACATTACCATTATGTGCATGGAACATTGACACTCGTGCGACACTGCCTCGTTAAAACCTTATCAGGAAAAACTCAGTGAGACAAAAACCTGGACGAAGGAAAAAGTACAATGTGTGAAGATTTTATTAATGACACGCTCCCCCTAATGCTAACAAAATATCTTTAAGCCATATTGTTGACCATATTTATGAATTTCGTAGTTGGTATTGCTTTCGTGAATCAATTTTGCAATATTATTGGATGCTCCCCCTGATGCTAACAAAATATCTTTAAGCCATATTGTTGACCATATTTCTGAATTTCATAGTTGGTACTGCTTCCGTGAATCAATTTTGCAATATTATTGGATGCTCCCCCTAAAGAATTACTCCCCTTGATATCCTTATACTTCTTTGATGATCCAATACAAATGATATTGATCACACATCCATCATTCACGTAGTGATCTTTGGTAATGCTTGTATAAAATATGTTCTTGCAGCATCATTAGAGGATCTATGTGTGTAATCATTCATCTAATCCTTGTTGAGATTAGAGTACTAAAAAAATATCTAGGCTATTGTAGCGGACTTTTTCTTCTTGCAGCAGCAAGTGGGCTGGGCTGCTGCAAGGAGCAATCTGATACAAGTGTCCCCTTGTGTCTGAGTTCGAAGATCAAGCCCCAAGAATGTCTCGAAAGGGTAGTGAAGCCTTAGGAAACTCCTTGATTACCTTCACCAATGAAAATAGCAATAAATTACAAATAAATCTTCTAGCTTGGCATGAGAGGCTTATGGCATGGGAGCAAAATTATGATAGGTTTAGCACTTAAGGAGAGAGAGCTGTGGGTTCCTATGAGAGACAGAGGTTCTAATGGAAAGAGAAAGGGGTTCTAAGGAGGTTTGATGAAGAGGGAGAAGGATGGTGAAGAATGATGGGTGACTTTAGCAACTTCCGGCAGCTTGACAGTGACTCTGTCAAAGCTATAGCAATCTGCCAGAACAGGGAAATAAGGGCAATGGGCAAGCAAAGCACGAAAATTACTGAGTTTGCAGGTGAGAGAGGAAGCTTGCTCTCTGAAGGGTGTGTTGTGTTGTGTTGGGTAGAAGAGGTCTTATTTATAGCTGCTGGGAATTGTTCTTCTCCAAGAAACCCTAATGGTTTCTTTCCAATCTAGCCAAGCTTTCATCTTCCTTTCTTCTCCTCCCTCTTGACTTACCTTATGGTGGCAAAAATCAGCTCTGCCCAATCCCACAAAATCAGAGATTTTTGGGAGCTCAATGCTCTTCTCGCGGCTGCTTCAGAGGAGAGCTTCTATTTTCACCCATCTCCTTTCTCTTCTTTCTTCCTCTTTCCATAGCCAAATCTGATGAAGGAAAGAAAATGGGTATGCATGCTGGTTCAAAGGATGGCACCCTTCCCTGCGCGCCAATATCCCTTGGTCCCTTGAATGCTTTCGCTTAGAACTTGCTCCTTTCATGTGGAACCTCCCAGCAGCCCCTCCTCATGTGGATCCTTTGGCTTCCTCGTGGCTTTCTACTTCAACGAAGTGCTGAGGGCCTTGGACTCCTTTTTTTCAAATTGTATGGGCCTTTTAATATAGAAAGTCAAGTCATCCAATAAGTGGGTTAAATTCACCAAATATTTGGGCTTTATGGGCTATCTAAGGTAATGGGTTATTTTTTACTAAGGTGATCGGCTATTTTCTCCTTTGCACTTACCCACATATTTAGGCCTAAGAAATGGGCTTGAGTCCCGAGGCTCCCAAGCAACCCAGGCTCCTCATTTCTTGGCCCATCAATGGGCCCTATGACAATTTATTTCCATCCATACCACAACCCACTCAAGTAAGCTCCGGGCATTTGAGTGGCTTGGGCCCACTTAAGCTTGTAGTGTGATTGGGTGTGAAATAATAATTTCCCGCTTGGCATGGCATGTCGTTTGACACGCTTTTAATTATGATGCTCGATAGGATAATTGGCATGGATTTGCAGAGCTAAATGCATCTTTATAATTTTAATCGGGTCTTTTCTCAACAATTCGAAGATCTAGCGTGACGGATTTTTTATTTGGCATGGCATGCGAGGTGTGGCTTGTGCATGGCAGACTTTTGTGTACTCCAAATCAGGTCTTTTCTCAACAATATATCGTTTTGGGCTAGGGATTTATTCAGGCCAAACCATGGATTTTTTTTGGGCCTCAACAACTATTTTTATAAGCCTTTTATTGTATACAATGGCTTGAATAATTTCATATGCTCTCCAATATCAAAAATAATAAGCTTATATTTATAATGATAAGAGCATTGAAACTTTGTATGGTATAATAAGTCATTCATACATATTCTTGTATGTTTGGAGAACAACTGCATATGATATTCTTCATTGGCTATTCTTCATAAGTCTTTAAATAATTTTCATAACTTTAAACATTTGAATACGTTGCAACGTCTTTGAATTTGAATTCAATCAAGGTATTCACTAAGACAATTTATTCATTTTAAAACGATTGGGTACTTATACTGAGCTTCAGGCTCTTTCATTCATTCAAGATTTCTTTGAGCAATTTATATATTGCATGACACATTATATCTCTTAGGATTTGTTCCTTTCTATTTTCCAGGAAATTGCGTATAGCGATATGTTTTAAACACTTCAAGAGTTCCAACAAAATTCTTCATATATATATTGTAATGATGTTAAACCCATTTCCAGATTTTGGATTATTTATATATATTCATTTTTATAAGAGATATTCATCAAGACAATTGGGTTAACTGTCGATTTACCTCCTGAAGTTGTATGCTACTTTCAATTTGCACCCTAAACTTTTTTTTGGAAAATTAAGTACACTAATTAATTTTTATTGCCAATTCCCCCCTATCGTCTAAATCTCAACATTTTATCCAATTTGCCATTAAATATGAGGGCAAATTGGTCATTTTATATGTTGAAATAATATAAAATAAAATTAAAAAATTATTTTAATAAACAAAGGGGCCCATCCACTTCATCTCTTTCCCTTTTGTTGTAATTAAAAATACAAAGGGGAGGAGCTCGAATGGGAAAGGGAGAAAAGAGAGAGGAAGAGGTGGAGAAAAGGGAGGGAGGCTTGCGGTGGTGGTCATGGGGGAATGGGGGAGAAGAAAATGGCTGGTTGCAGGGGTTATGGGTTCATTAGGGTGGGGAAGAGGAATTATATAAATTAATCCCTATCTTAAATCTTGGGGACTTGTCAAAAAGAGGAATTCATCTTTTACCGAATTCAAAGATAGGAATTAGATTTATTTACGTACATATTATATATATATATATGGAGTCGTTTCGGGTTGAGATACTTGGATTGTGTTTCATGGGTACTCTATACATTGTATGAATGTCTGATTTTTAGTCAGAATGTGTTGTTCGGCAACGTACGCGTTGAATATGGTATGGTTGTAGGAAGGAACTGATAAAAGGAAGGGTACTTATAAAGTGTTCAGTGTGTGCCTTGGCGAATTTGATGTTATAAATGAATCTAAATTTAATCGTTGGTATAACTTTAAATAATTGTATATTTTCTGAATTGTGATTGTTGATCAAAGAACTACGTGTGGCTTGATCCCTCAGTAAAGGTACATAGGTAGCCTGGGGTCTCACCCAGGTGCAGCCGCAAAATAAACCATATTTTTGTGGACTTTCATTTGATCATTGGGATCGAATCCTATTTATTAGAGTTGTTAAGTTTAGTTTTGAATTTGTTGGTGACCTGAAGCCTGAGCCTGTGTAGGGCAATCTTTATCTATTTGTACTTATGTTGAATTCCGTTTTGTTTGTAAAATGAATTCTGTTAGTTATTCTTCGTTATTGCCCATGTAATGGTTGATTGTAAGGCCAGAGGCCTATTATGTAAATTGTATGTTGTTAACTTGTGCATGCTGCTGGCTGAGTTATAACTGTGTTTTTAACAGGTTTAAAGATTTTGGGAAATGTCCATTTTTCAGGGGAGACTATAGTATTTGTAAGTGGGCCCAACATCGGTGTGATGTCAGAAATTCCACATGATTCGTCTCGAGTTTCGAGGAATTCGAGGCTGGTCTTGTCAATTTGGTATCAAAGCATTAGGTTCAAATTCCTATGGACTCCGCACTTTGTGTGCATCCTTAGGTTTTGGCAGTATGGTATGTTTCGGTGTGGAATGATGCCTCTCTGATGCAAAGGACGTCACAAATTGTATTAGAGATGTTTCGTAAGTTTGCAACCCTAGAAAACGAAGTGAACCTTATGTTCAGGGTTGCAAAGGTCAACTGTGAGTTGTGGCAAACCCAATCGAGAAGTAACAGTGTTTGAGTGAAGTGTCACTTTACTCGTGTGGGCGCTAATGCCGCGATTGATAGAAGTGGAGATTATAAGTTCTCTAACAGACAAATTCACGAAACATGATGCATTTCTATGCACTCACATACTGTATCTAGTGTGTCCAACTGCATGGCTAAGTTTTCACTCATGTTGTCATTGATCTTGGCACCTTCCCATGTAACTGATTGTAACTTAAATAAACAATTTTCAAACTATTTTTGCGTGGACATATTTGAGGAATATTGTCGTGAAAAGAATTGTGGTGCAGTTTCAATATTTCTAGAGAACTGGAGTTCTCCAAACACCATGGAAGCATGCCACTCAGGCTGTTGTTGGACAAGTCAAGAACATGTAAATGATTCAAGTTGAAGAAGGAGCGCAAAATATATCCACTATAATGATTGTCACTAACAACATAGTTTCTGATTGATTGTGGTGGAATTGACAGTGATCCTTGTAACATATTGGACTAGAGATCCAAAGAATTTAGATTTTGCCATGGGAGAATGATTGGATTTGGGTCAAATCCTATTAAGAAGTTATGAGAGAGGTAGAGAGCGAATAATGTTTCTCTAATTGTGTTCCACACCCATTTTGGTATTTGCCCATGGATGTTGTTGTTACGAAGGTCTAGATACAACAATTTGTATTGATTTTTTTTTTAAATTCTGGAAACTCTGTTAAGTTGCACAAAATCAACTTTAGAACTTGAAGTTGTGGAAAAGTAGCACCCAAAGTGGGTTTGATCTGTAGAGATAACTTGTTGTATGATAATCAAAGGTCCTTTAACTTTTTAAGGTTGGAAAACCGATCAAACTCAACAAACCCACTCAAGTTACTAGAGGAAAGGTCAAGATATTCAAGATTTTTAAGCTGAAAGAGTGACCCAGGAATTTCTCCTTAGAAATTGTTACCCATGAGGCTTAGAACACTTAACTGGGTCAGGTTAGCCACAAAAGATAGGAATTCTCCCTTTATGTCGGTATTCTCAAAGCAAAAAAAAAAAAAGGTTTAGGTAACTGAGTTGGTTAAGGTTTCCCAGGGAATATGGAACAAGGAGGGAAAATAACAGTAGTAGATATCCAAAAATTGTAAAGAATGAAAGGTTTAGGTAACTGAGTTGGTTAAGGTTTCCCAGGGAAGATGGAACAAGGGGGAAAATGACAGTAGAAGATGTCCAAAAATTGTAAAGAATAAAGGTTTTCGAGAGAGATAGGAAGTTGGCCAGAGAAATACGTGTAGGTAACATCCAATATCTTGAAGAAATTGCTCATGTTAAAGGTGGAAAAATAACCTATTAGGTTTGGGTTACCATTCAGAACAAGAACCTCTAAGTTTGGTAGGTAGAAAATGTCTGCTGGGAATTCCCCATTCAACTCACAACTGTCAAGTTGGAGAGATGTGGGAGAAGATGCATTGACCAAGATATTACGCACAGTGAATTTGTTAGAGAAAGTTAAAGTAAGCAAATCACATGGAAATGCGTATTTTTCGAAGCATTTAATCGCACTTCTACGCCATGGATTGGTGCCGAGAGAGTACTTCATGAAATTACTTATGAAAGATCTGGAAGGTAATCATGGTGAGACATATGATGATTACAATTTGATAAAGATGATCTTTTCTGGTGTTCCTCTCGAAGAATCGTATTGGCAATATTGTTTGTCAATTCTAAATAAATAGAAAAATAATAGTCTTAGAAAAGACAAAATTTGTTATCCCCAGAGTTATAGGTTGATAGGGACAACTAATCTAATAGGGATTCTGGAAAGATATGAAGTTTGAGTTATTTTTTATAACGAATAAATTTTGGGAGAGGTACTAATGAACCAGCATCCAGGTTTGCATTTTGGTGATAATCATGTGTTAAAGGTCAGATATGTGAAGGAGTTAGATTATTTTGTCGGAAATGCCAATATGTCAAGTTCTTATGTGATTGTATTTCTTAATTAATTAGTGTTGCCTAGTTTCCTTTTTGTATTTAGCACTTATTATTGGAATTACTTCAGTTTTTGGGGAGTTTTAAATCGAATAATCCTTGGATCGAAGTTCCATCATCAACTCCAAAGGTTGCGAGTACTAGACCCAGTGAGCTTTTGTCTAATTATATAGGGGATGATGTTGGCAAAGCCTAAAATGACCCAATACCAATAGAAGTGATATGTGGACAATTGGTTCAAGGGTATTGAGTTTGCAGTGGGTAAGTAGGTATTCTTGGAATGATCCCCTTGGAAGGTGTGATGAGGTTCGGGAAACGAGGGAAGTTAAGTCTCCATCATGTCACGTCATTGAAGAAGCTATGTGGGAACCCAAGGCACAGATGCGGGCCAAATACCCGTATCTCTTCGAATGACAGGTACGAAGATGCTGGCCAAATATGCTTAGTTGAAGCTCTTGAAACCCAACAGGTCCCTCAAGGAGAAAAACTGCAGCCCACATATTTTGTCTCTCACTTGCCTTGTGACTCTGGAAAGCCATACTTGCCTTTTTTTTTTCTTCTATTGACAGCATGCTTGCCACCACGCTAACCCACTTTTTCAAAAGTTGTGGAACCAATGGCTATAAACGGCTACAAGTGAGACCAACAGCTACAAATGGCTATATTCTTTATTTATTTATTTATTTTAATAGATTTGCAACTCAATTCTTCCCATAAATATCCACCATATCTCTCATAATTTTTACACACCACAACATCTTTATCACTTTTAATCAATTTGTCAAATTTTTTCACTCACTAAATTATTAATTTTTTGTAATTTTTTTGTTAATCTCTTTTCCACCAATGGCCAAAGGTTCGAAGCAAAAAGGTGCAAATTACTCCATCGATGAAGATGTTGCTCTATGCCAAGCTTGGATAATCATTAGTAAATATCCAATTATCGGGAATTGTCAATCAAGTGCAATGATGTGGAATCAGATAAGGCATCAATTCATACAATTTCATCTCGATGCCCAAGAAGTTAGGTCATCAAAGAGCTTGAAATCGCGTTGGATGAATATCTCCCAAATGTGCAACAAATTCTCCTAGTGTCTTACTCAAGTTGCAAAGTTAAATAAGAGTGGACAAAATAAAATGGACAATATGAGTTTTATAATTTATTAATTTATTTTGCCAACTAATTTAAATTCTTGCATATAATATGTGTAGATTATTGATGCAAAATCACTTTTTTTTTTCGAGAGGACCAAGAAAACATTCCTTCTTGACCACTATTGGAATGTTGTCCAACATGCTCATAAGTGACAATCCTTTGAAGGGTTCCAATCCTCTCTCTCTCTGAATGCTTCTCCAATGAGTGAATCCATTTATGTAGATGATGATTCACCGTATGAATTCGTTCCAAAAACTTAAGCGCTCCCATGAACCTCGAACCCACGGCGAAGGCCTATGGGAAACAAAAAAGTTTAGGAGCTAAAAAGAAAGGCTATTGTGGATGAGTCATCTCAAGATGATAAAGAGCTCAAAGAAATTATGAGGTCTTATAAAGATTGTATGATTGAGAACAAAGAGTTGAAGGTTATGTTTAAGGAAACCGTCATAATCCAAACTCTGGCAAGAAGGTGATGGGTCCAACAGAAAAAAGCCGATATTATTGCGAAGAATTCTTCCCATTTGCTAAACTTTGAGGATGAAGTCTATCGTCCCCAACCCTCATAAAATTATGATTTCTAGAATAGTTTAGTTGTTTGTTTTATTTAAAGAATGTTGTAATTTGTTTTATTTAAATTATGTTATACTTTGTTTTATTATTTAAATTTCGTTGTACTTTGTTTTATTATTTTAAAAATGTTCTAGTTTGTTTAACTTAATGAAATGATTGAATTCAAGGACATTGCAATAACTATCGAATTTTAAATACACAACTCCAAATTGTAAGGACATTGCAATTTAGTTATTGAATTCTAAATACACAACACTAAATTTAAAAAGGCAACAATTAAAGTTCTATTCCATATTGCTCCCACAAATATTGAATGATATTAGATCGGAGGTTGTAGTGGGCAGTTGGATCATTTATTATGCTTCGATTAATAGATTCTATTTGTATATTGCGTGATCCACGTTCATGTAGCACCAGAGCCTCCTCCACATGATATGGTGTGTCCTCAGCATGAGTTATGTCGTCTTGGTCACGCTCATCTTCAATAATCATATTGTGAAGAATTATGCAACTCTTCAATACCTCCAAAATGTCTTCTCGGTACCATTGGCGGGCAGGCCTCACGACAACTGCAAAATGAGCTTGAAGAATTCCAAAAGCTCTCTCCACATCCTTACCATACGCCTCTTGCATCCTAGAGAATAATTGATGTTGTCGTCCTTCAGGATCCGAAAATGAGTTGACAATTGTGTTCCACTTTGGATATATTCCATCTGCAAGATAGTACCATTGCTTGTATTGTTTCCCATTCAAATAATATCGGACTCGCGGAGCACGTCCTTGAATGATGTCATAAAAAAGAAGTGACTTTTATAATACATTGAGGTCATTAAATACTCTCGGCATTCCAAAGTTGGCGTGCCAGATCCATGTGTCGTAAAAAGCAACCTCTTCAAGCATTATGGTTGGACGACCATGGTGGCTTATGTATGCCCCATGGTGTGACATTGGGCAGTTTTTCTACTCTCAATGCATGCAGTCAAGACTTCCTAGCATGCCAGGAAACCCCCGTACCTCAACTTTTTAGGGTAATTTTTGTAGGTTCGCCCTTGTTGGTTTACGAAGATATTTAGCTTCGTGTAAGTTGTTGACTGCATGACAAAATCTCTTGCAAGCTTCAAATGATGTGATTTATGCTATCTTCAAGTAATCATCATTGAGGTCAGCTGCCGTACCATATGCAAGCATACGCAAGACGGCTGTCATCTTCACTTGTGGTGAGAAACCAAGTTTTCCAATGTCATTAGGTTTTTGTTTGAAGTAATCGTTGAAATGGACAATTTGTTCCATTATGTGATTAAACAACTCACGCCTCATGCGAAACCTTCGAAAATCTTACGGGGGAGGCAACAGATGGTTAGAGAAGTAATTTTGAAAAAGGTTTTCATGGGCACTTAGGCTTAGTTTGGTATTGCTGTGCTTTTAAAAAAAACTGTTTCTGCTATGCTGCGAGAATAAACAGCTGTGAAGTGAAGCAGCTAAGTGTTTGGTAATTCGTATTTGTAAAAGTGCTGTGATTATAAAAAGCAGTGTCATAGCGTTTGGTAAACTTTTTTTTAGAAGTTTTGTGACAATGTATAATGACCAAAAAGGGCATAATACTGAAAGTGTTATTTATTTATTTATTTTTTTTGTAAAAGACAAGAAAGTTCAATACATTTACATTTTTTTATAAAAGAATCTTGATTATAATATACACTTATCCCAAAAAAAAAAACTCCATGAAACAAATAATTACACGTTCTAAATAATTGTGTTGACAAAGCTACTTTTTTTTTTCTTTGTTTGGATGACAAAGTTAGTTCAAACTATCATAAGTTACTTAAGTACAACATTTTTGATAGACGTCTAGAACACCATCAACAAAATATAAACTCCAAATGCACTAGACATAAACAAATGTCTAACTAGATGCGTGCATTAAACTTGTAGTGATATTATTTCTGAAAGCTTCCATCTCTTGTCCTCCTTGATCATAAGTTGTATGGTTATGTTGTTGTACATCAACATCCCTATCAATTTCTTCACTTAAAATGTTACTTGGGTTATCAAAATGTTTATCACGTTGAGCATGCATTCTTATATAATTATGAAGCGCCATTGTTGCAATGACTATCTTCACTTGCTTGTTGAATGGATAATTAGGCATATCCCTTAAAATCTCCCATTTTTTCTTCTATACTCCAAAAGTTCATTTAATGACAGTCTTAAGAGAAGAGTGTGCAGGGTTGAATACCTCTTTAGGACTCATTAGTTGGCCACCCCTACAAAAATCAGGAAGATGACATCTTTTGCCTTTATATGGTCCCAAAAACCCTCTCATTTGTGGGTACCCCGCATATACTACCCAATACTTCTTTGTCAATTCGAAGATTTATTTTATTATGATATAATTGCATAAAGTGAGTGATTAAAACATGAATGAAAACATTAAAATTAAATAACACCCTATACTAAATCTTACCTCTTGGAGGCTTAGGAAAATTTATATTTTGATTTTGTAACACTGATAAAAACACCCTTGTGTCATGTGTGGTGCCTACCCAATTGGCACATGCAAATGTAAATTGCATATCAAAATTACATGCAACCATAATGTTTTGAGTAGGCATCCCTTTCCTACCAATATATGGTACTTGATATTGAGGTGGTATTGAGGCATGAACATGCACTCCATCTATGGCACCAATAGAATCCTAAAAATAAGAATAAAACAAGAAGTTCAAATATGTATAATACTTAGCACAAAAAAAAAAAACTTTTAAATTTGATCATTACCTTAAAGTGAGGCATATATCTAAAATTTGACAGTATTTCTTGTGGGGTGTCACTAAACTCGGGATCAATTGGTTTGATGACATTTATTGTCATACGACATACAATATCCAACATAAGACCAAAATATCTACTCACTGTCTCACCAGAATGTTGGAATCTCTCTTGTGATAACCTATTTCCTAAACCATGTCCTAGCATGTACAAGAACATTCCCAATATTTCAAAAGCACTTACTCTCCTTGATCCCTTCAAGCCATAATTAAATTGCAAGTCATAACATAATATGGAAAATACATCTTTATCCATCCTAAACATTCTATAACACCGACTATCATTCCCTTGTAATACTTCCATCAACCAGATATTACCTGTTTGGGAGGAATTCATACAAGGGGATTTATAAACATATTTCACATAATATAATTCAATATAGCACGAGTATAAGCATATATAGCTAGATTAACCTTGTCCTCCTCCTCCTCCTCCTCTCCATTATTTAGAATGTTCATAGTTTTAAATAACCTGCAATGTATATTTATGCTCATCATCACTTCCATAAAACATAATCCAAATAACAAATACATAATCTAAATAATAGTCATACATGAAAATACTCATATGAAATAACATAATCCAAATAACTAGTTTAAACCATAAAAACTAGATTTCACATACAAACTCCCCTTATTGGTTGTTAAATTCATAAGTAAGCCACGCAAGTTTGACGTTAGGTGTTTTCATGCTAGTGAACATCTCTCTCTTCTCTTGATTAAAAAAACATCGAGTGGCAAACAACCACATAGTATTTGTAGGTTCACACCCAGATAAGGACACAACCATTTTCATCACTTCAGGAATACTATTACCTATTTGCATCTTCTTCATCAATCAAGTTGCAGTACTTCTACTCTCAACAACCTCAACAAGGCGCTCAATTTGACAAGACAAGTTTGCAGCCCCTCCAATTTTTCCTTTCTTATATTTCTTACTATTATTGTGAAACTGATCAGAAGCTTTTTTTTCCCTTTCCTTGCAGCATTTTTCAAAGCTTGAATGGTTTCAAATGAATTTGAATCATTTGAACTATCACTTCCATCGACTGCAATTACATCACTCATGGATGCCTCTTGAGTTTCTGGTAGGAGTATACCAGATGAAGGTGCCTAGGCATGTTCACCAGTGGTTGTAGTGTTCATGAACATCCTATCAAGCTTTTCCTCCATCTCAAAACTAATACAGTTTTTTACGTAATTTCCCATAATCAGGATTTATCTACATTGTAGAGAAATGATTGTTAATATAAATGCATACTATGACACCAATCTAAAGGACAAATTGAAAAATACAAAAAAGATTACACACTTGGATTTTATTAGTCCACCACTCATCAGATGCATCAACAGTACCCTTGCTTGGATTCCACCCTAGACTTGTTTCTTTCCCAACTAGTTCTTTCCACAACTTCCATTCAATCTTAAGTGCATCCCACTTATTCTTCAACTGAACTTTACCATACTCATGTCCCGTCTCTTTCTTAAAATTTAGTTTCAATTTTTCCCATCCATCTTTGTTAAAGTGAGTGTCAGGACAACGTCTTGCCTCCACCTCCTTGATGCATAAATCATAGAATATTACTATATTCTGGCTATTCCAAGTAGCTGTAGCTCGTGATAAACTTCCAACATTCTTCCTCATCCTTACTAAATCTAAATAAATGAGTCTTAGATAAATCAAAGAAATTTTTTTTTTTAAAAGTGCCAAATAAGAAATCCAAGTTCTGATATATCAATCATCAAAGTCACTGCAATACTTAAAGAAATAATGTCCTAGTTGATATTAAATTAATATGTAATATTTGTTTGTATGATTATGTACTGGTAAGTGTAAGGCTATAACGGATATTCCAGCTGCCATGTGTTGTGCCTACCTCTCCTTCATCATGACAATCGAGAAACCTCAACGTTAAGTGTCGGCAAAGAGAAAAATATATTTCACCCAAAAAACAAGAGAAAAATATATATCTATATATATCACAATAAGTTTTTTTTTTAATACAAGAATATCACCATGCTTTTATTGTCGAAAGTGTTGGGCTATAAAGTATTTTTTGTCAAAAGTGTAAGGCTATAAAGTTTCATAAAGTATGGATCAATGGCCCTTCAAACGCAACATAATATAAAACAACAATTACAACAATCAGAAAAGGATAAAGAAAGGAAGGGCTAAAATAAAAAATATGCAGACCCAAATATCTTCAATACTCTAGTTCGCATGAAGCCCCAAATTCCATTAAAATGTTGAGAGGGAAAGGTTTTACATAGAAACCCCAAATTCCAGAAAACCAAAATACAAAGGCAAGATATCCAAGAGGACATGAAAGATAGAGATACCCAAGAGGAAACTTATAAAGATACTCAAGAGGACATGGAAGATACCTTTAAAGCAGCTTCAGTGAACAGATTTGAGAGAGCCCCTCTTGCCGAGACAACTCCAGAAAACTCAAGGAGCAACTGTAGGAATTGGAGAGTGCGATATGAGATTCGTAGGTTTTGATCTAGAAAAAGATAGGATATAGCGTGTAATTTGTTAAAAGAGATAAGGGCAATATGGGCAATTTGAAAGTTTCATTTAACTCTTAACATGCTTCTCCTCGCAGCAGATTTCAAAAGTAGGGTGTGGGCTGCTTCTTGTTTTTGGCTGTGGATGACAGTAGATTTTAAAATAAGCGAGTTAGATTGGTTTTACCAAACACTCAAATCTCCAAAACTTCTTTTCAAAGCTGCTTATTTTTTTAAGCACAGCAACCCCAAACCAAGCCTTACTCGATCTCTTAGTATAGAACGTCATCGTGATGATGTACCCCCGGGGACAACCATCAAGGCCTTCTCCTTCTTCTTTGCTGCTTTTTTCCTTTGGTAGCTTTCAAACATTTCCAAAAACATTATGTTGGCACCTGTCTCATCATTAGAAGAGCTATCATATTCATTGTTGGCCATTCTAGTGCGGTGGTAGAAGAATGAATATTGAGAATATAAGAGTTGGGAGGTGGTATGTTATGAAAATAAGGTGGTTGTTATTGAGATTCATATGAGGTAATTGGATCCAACGGTTATTGTAAGATGTAATATGAAGAGTTAGGATTTTTTATCTGAAGCCATAACGAATGGGACCCATATCCATCTACCATTATTATTATCTGACAAATGTAAATGGCATAGGATGGAAGGCCATAACGAAGGGGACCCATATCTAGCTATCACCATGCTACCACAGTTATTATCTGACAATGTAGATAAGATAGAGGTGGAAAGCCATAATGCAAGGGACTCATATCCAACTTTGGGAGGACCACCAAATTAACGTTGTGCATCTTGTTTTAATTTAACCATGTTGTATCGTATCTATGAAATAAAATGTTGATTTCCAAATCTTGTCCAAATTTTGATTTTTTTTTTGTCGAAATGTTCAAACAAACAAAAAAAAAAACTGACATAACATGAACAAACATTAAAGTAAAATAGTTAACCAAAAAAAAATCACGTAAATCAAATTACATCATAAAAAAATATAGAGTCCGCCATGAATATAGAGCCTCTCATTGTGGGAGAGATGCCTTTAGAGCCCCAAAGATCCCATCGGAGCTCTAAATGAGGCTCTATCAACCTTTTTTAGAGCCCCAACAGTTGGGGATGGCCTAACTAAACTACAACCTTGAAGCCAAATTGATAAGATTTCAATTCCCTGGTAATCTTTGGACATCTTCAAGGACTTCATGGCTGAGTGGTAAAGGAGGAGGAGAGAGAGGGTGGCTCAGAGAGAGAGAGAGAGAGAGAAAGAAAGAGAGAGTTCGGGGGAATGGGGAGGAAGAGACAAAAGAAAATAAAGAGAAGGAGAAAAAAAAAAAAAGATATAAATTTACAAAAATACTCTTGCTGTTAACCCGCTCTTAACGGGTTAACGGGTATTTGTGAATTGACACGACACGACGACCTGCACGACCCGAATACTAAAATTTTCGTGCGAATTCCTATTGTGTTAAAGGATCATGTACATTACCAATGAAGGTTGGTCAGAGTGGAAGGTGCTTTAATAGCTTAAGCAAGTAGTCTAGGGTTCGAGCTCTTATAGATGCAGAAAACTTTCTTGGAAGAGGTCTTCGCATATGTGCCCTACAGTACCTCGGAGGAATAAACCTGGACCATGCCTTGGGATACCTTGGGAAACCAAAAATAGGGATTGTGTACATTGGAACCCCACAATCCGTGGTCAAGTCTTGTTCCATAAATGAGACTCTGACTAAATTTGACCCGTTGGCCGTATTGATTCGAGTTTGAACATTCTTTTAGGGTTGAGGGTTGTTTCAAAGTTTCCATTTGGAAGATTCCTTATTGCCTTATACAGGGTTTTACAGTACGGAGTACACTCGATCTCTGCCCTTCCTCAGCCACGCTCCAAAATGAGGTTCCTTCTCTCTCTCTCTCTCTCTCTCTCTCTCTCTCTCTCTCACATTAGACAGATTTATTTGATTTTGTTTTTTTGTTGTGTGAACAGTCGGCACCCGGAGGTTCTGTGGGCCCAGCGCTCCGATAAGGTGTACCTAACGGTGGCGTTACCCGACGCCAAAGACATCAACATCAAGTGTGAGCCTCAGGGCTCCTTCAGCTTCTCCGCCACTGGAGTCCAAGGCGAGCCCTTTCACTTCACTTTGGACCTTTACGGACCAATAACGCCTGATGGTTGCAAAACTAAAGCTGGGTTGAGGAACATCCTCTGCTCAATCCAGAAAGATCAGAAAGGTTGGTGGAAACGGCTGCTCAAGACTGAAGAGAAGCCTGCACCTTACATTAAGGTTGATTGGAACAAATGGTGTGATGAGGACGAGGAAGACACTACTAGTGAGTTCTTTTTTTAACATTTCATGAAGTGGTTATTTTTGCTGTTGCATTTGGAATAAATGTATTTGTATATTTCATTTTAGCTGCTTTTTAAAATTTATTTATTACCTTTTTATTTTTAGTTATCACTGTCTTTTTTGTTGCAAGCAAATTTCTGATATACTCTGTAATTGGGTATGTTTATTTGTTGGGTTGTGTAGTTATGAATTTTAGCAACCAGTTTGTGACTTACAAGGTGAAGAGTGAAACAGAAATGAACTTTAATATAGTTCTTGTTATGATGATGGTGTTGTTGTTGCTACTGCCACTATTTTTCTAACCATGGTATGTGAAAAAAGAGCCAGGAGGGGAAATGTGAAGCAGGAGGTGGAATAAATTTCCTCAACAATTCAAGAGATATTTGTTTATGTAAAGGCCCTAGATTGGTAGGTAGAGTAGAGTATGTTGCGTTTTCTATCAGCTGTGCTTGGTGTTGTCTAGTCTGAGTAGTTAAAGATTGAAAGGCGAGAAGCAGCACTATCTGGTGATTTCATTTCCTCACTAAGATGTGTACGAAAGGCTAAAACCTAGCACCTTTACTTTCATAGGCTTCTATTTTTAGCAAATAGGCCATAGGGATTCACTCATAGTTATCGTTATTCAAAGATTAAAAAATAGCAGAGAATGACCAAGCTTCCAAACTTCCAAGTAGTTGGAAAAAGAGAAAGCAAAGATTCACAAGCTACGTGTCTTTTTCATATTTGTAGAGTCAATCGAGTATCTACACCTTCTCGCCATACTTTGTGCTGTAAGGATGTAGAGGTGTGATCAGTGACCTTGTGTTCATTTATATTTCCTAGAGAGGAGAGGGAGATGCTGGGAAGAGAGTCAATTTAGGTGGCAGTTCAGCAATTTTGTTAAACAATTCTAGGTTCCTCGAATACAATCTGGTTGGGAAATGCATCTTTTGGGGTTAAAAGAGATGAAATGCGAAACCATTTCTTTATGAGATCAACCCACATTTTTATTTTGGAGAGTAACTACATAGCTGGTTCTCTTCAATAGATTTTGATTTTATTTCAGCTATGTTTGCACATCGTTCCTTTTGTTTTTCTCTCTTTTGGGTCAAAATCGTACTCCTTGTAAAAGTCAGTTTATTTGCTGCCAGCTGTATCTTGTCTTCAATAAATCCCAAGTACACAAGTTGCAGTTTCCCCTGCATTATCATGCTGGTCACTGCTTTAACTGCTCCAGCCCACCCCAAATCAGAAAAAAATTCCTAAATAATAGCGTAGCTCTAACCCACACCCATCACCAAACTTCCCCACCTAATGGCTCTGCCCATTCCGATGTGAATGGCTAGATACGTGCCTAGGTGGGCTAATGTCTGTTATCTGGGTGTTGACATAAGACTTCCAAAACTAACGCAAAGTAAGCTAATGGGGTTTTTGGTAGATTACACATTATAATGGGATATCTTGAAAGGGGTCCTTAGTAAGATTTTCTATAGATAGAGGTTATATTAGTATTTTCACTGAGGGGTTTTTATGTCTTTTAAAGACATGACAGGGAAAATTAGGTAATATTTTGGTTTCTAATTTTAGTTTGAGGATTAGTTTAGTTAAAGGTCTGTTTTTTTTTGTTTGTTGTCTTTGTTTAATTTGGGTTCCTAAAGTTCTGCGGAAATCCTTTTTCCAAATTTATTATATTAGGATTAAGATCTGTATAAGTAAGGCTTTGTAAAAGTAATTAGGAAACTTTAGGCGGTTTGTGTTGTTTTAATGATGAGATAATCTAAATATCATAGTCCACAAACCCCACCAACACTCAAAGAGTCAAAGTGAAAAAAAAATATACCAAAAATGATGTAAGAATTAGAAACAACATCCTTAGGTTACCATCAAAATGTCAAGTTCACAAGGGATTTTTAAACTTTTAGTACATTTTGCATTGCTTCTTACGTTTGAGTTTGAGTTTGTTTTGTTTTCCTTCTAAAAGATAGAAATGTTTATATGCATTTTAAAGACATTTCTAATTGAATGTGTTCTTAAACAAACCACAGTAAATTATATAAATTGTGTCGGCTATTAATATTTCTGCTTGTATGCATAGCACAAAACAGCAATCTTGTAACTCCTATTTTCAGACTGTATCCAGCTAAGAAGCCCCAAATTTGATTCTCATCCAAAAACCTTGCATCTAACTTCTACTTTTTGCCCTCTGTTCCAAATCAGCATCTAAGTTATGGTGCCCGAACATTTGGGGATGATATGCTATACAAATTGGGGATCTGGTCCTTAAGGATTGGATGCATTCATTTTAGGCATGATGAAGTCCTTTAAGATGATTCAGGGGAACATATTATTATCAGATTGTGAGAGGTTGTGCAGAATTGTCATGAATGTTACTTACGATGTTATTTTTAAGGTGCATCTTATGATCTGCGTGTGTGTGTGTGTGTGTGAGAGAGAGAGAGAGAGAGAGAGAGAGAGGAACCGAATAACTTGTTTACTGGTTAACAGCTCTAGCCCATCTTAGTTTTCAAATAGAAAACTTAAATGCCATCTAGATTGTTTTCTTTTTATCTACTTAACATTAATTAGATAAATAAGACTGATTTTCTTTATGTGTATTTGTTGTTTACTGTAAGGTTGATATGAGTTCAGAAACCACATTTTGAACCGGCATGTAGTATCTCATCCGAAAGCCTTTGACATGCTTAATAAAAAACTGGCACCCATCTTCTGTCATGCGTGGTAGCAAAAATGTCCATCACTCATATATCCATGCCTAGCTTCTAAGTACCTCAGGTAGTTTTGACGCAATCTCTCTGGAGATGCAATTATATTAGAGCTTCAGCATTTATTCACAGAAAAGAATTTATATCATCTGAGAAATTTGGAATTACTTTTGGTTTCACTATGGGACGTCCATGCTGGAACTGTAGCAGCAGGCCACCATTAGTAAGGATGATATGACAGCACTGGTCTTGTCATGCTATAGATACCAATGGGTATGACTATCTATAAGATGCTGTTATTGTTCACTTGAAATCCGATGGTTGGCCTTGGGATGCCATTTGGGCTGTATTATTGTTGCCTTTAAATTGATAATCTTTAGAATCATGTGCCGGGAATTTACTTTAGTTCTTGAGAGAAACTTTTCTGGATCTGACTGAACTTTTCTGTGGTCTTTTGCAGCTGATTTGGCCTCTGATGATGACGATGCTGCGGTAAATTTGACACCCTATATCATAGAGTATTGAATTAAGTTAATCTAATCAGGTAAAATGGATTTTTTACTTTTGCAGAATGTCAGTCAAGATGGTGGAAGCAGTGATGATGATGGAATGCTCTGTAAGTCTATATTTCTATTTGTCCTGTGGAGATGTTAATCATAGTTTCTTTATAGAAAGATGTGCATTGGTTGCGTTTTCCTGAATTTTAAAATTATTCCGGTCACGGTTAGCCTTGTGTAGAATTTGCAAAACTTCTTCCACTAGATAATGTGGCAGCGCAGACAGCAAGCCAGTGGCAGCATCCTGTGTTTGCCAAGTTTACTAGTGGTTTGGGTAGTGCGATATGCATTGCATGCCACATACTGTTACGTTGATATATTTCAAACTAAAATTTGTGGACTTTTAGTACATTTGGCATTTCTTCTTATTGTTGAGCTTAAATTTTGTTTGTCGTCCTTCAAAAGATGAAATGTGCATTTGCATTTTAAGACATTTCTAATTGAGTGTGTTTTTAAACAAACCATAGTGAATAATGTAGGCTGTGTGGGCTATTAACATTGCTGCTTTTCTATGCATAGCACTCTCTCTCTCTCTCTCTCTCTCTAAAGCCTACAATCACTTTGTCTCCATTATTTTCAACTTTCAGTGAGTCCATTTCTCTTTTAATGAGAAGAAATGCATGCGCTGCATTTTAGGACATTGTGATTTCGGTCTGTTCTTGGAACAATTAGAGAAAATCATATGAACTGTGTTGGGTGTTAAAAGTGCTGCTTTTGTTATGCATGCTACAAGCCTTTTCCGCATCTCCATCTCTCTCTCTCTCTCTCTCTCTCTCTCTCTCTCTCTCTCTCTCTCTCTCAATGTTCTTTAACACCTGGTTTTGGTTCCTTTAACAGATCTTCCGGACCTGGAAAAGGCAAGAAAGTAAGCAATTTGGGATGGGCAGCATGGAACTCTTATGAGGTAGATAGAAATTAGAATAGGGAAAGTTCACTTCATGGAAGGCAGAACTTTGGACATGACAGATCCTTGTAACTATTTGGTTATCCTCATGCGCTAAACTTAGTCTCATCTTTGATTCTAACTCACAGTTTTCAAGAGGCGGAACTAAATTACAGGGATAGTCTGTCCATTGTGAATCTTAAAATTATAACAGCCAAAAAAAAAAAACACATGTAGACCAGTTGCTGTTGTAATAGATACGGATCATCTTTGAGCTGACACCTCCTGTTGCTATATGAACACGGGTACAACTCGTTGTTTTGTTAATAAATAGGCGGTTTAAAATCACAAATGGTGCCTCTTGTTTATCCTACATGTCGAAAGCCAGTCGTGTGGTTTTAAACTTTAATTTTGTTAGAAATGCCCTTATGTTCTCCATCACATGTACTAATCTTACTAAAATGACGGAGTTTGTGAAGTTTCTTGTTTGGCTAACGTAAAAGTGTAGTAGGATTTAAACACAAAATTGATCGCTTTATCAATCTATAAATTAGTGGTGGTGTGGTGGTGGCAGTTGCAGTTACATCATATTTGATGTGTGTAGTAACTGAAACAATGCTTTGAATCAGTAACTGAATGAACGACGGAAGAGAAGCTGCTTATACAATAACACTCCATTATTATCATGCCAAATAGAGTGACAAAACCAACATGTAACTTGTTTTTGGTGTTCTGCCAAGGAGTAAGGTCTTGATAATGATTTACATATGGACACATGCAATCTACCCTTCTCTATGCATTTTCCAGGGAGACACTGTGCCAAACCTGATGCATGACGAAGTCTATTTAGTATTGACAACACGGACAGGGATAACTGGAATTGAATCCCACCATTCTTTTAGTCGTCTGCTGCTTTGGTTCTCCCCCTTGCTCATCCCTAACCTCGATGCCAATGTCATCGTGAAGCAACCCAATATTCCTGCCATTATAACTAACTTCAATGGAACCACTGCAAAAAATATTGCTACCGCACTCATCGTCATCATCGCCATATCTGCATGCTGCAATAACAATCAATAATTACTTCAGTTGAATGAAACTGAAAAAAGTAATCAACAATTTTTCATCAGTAAATTACTGGCGAACCGGCAGAATATGATGCGCTGACAAGAACTTCAAATAAGCATGAAAAAAGTGACAATAACATGAGCATTGACATTTGAACCATTAATTGAATTCCCAAGTACCCATCAAATTCATATTTAAATTACTGCGGCATGCTGTCACTCATCTCGGTGCCAATGTTATGCTCACATTTCCGATACTTTTAAGAGAATTTCTTGTTCGCTCACATTTCTTAATTTCCTTTTCCTTTTCTGATATCCCTATAGTTAGAACTGGAAATCACAGTGAGTTGTAGAAGTAAATGTATAGCTTGGCACAGTAAATACCTTGCGAGCCTTGGAAATAAATATGGACCACAACTTCATTAATGAAACATTTGCCGTTTTCACCATTTCGTGCACAGTTTGCATTCCATGTTGAGCAGAAACTATGCTTTCCATTGTACTCTGGTCTGATGCAGTGCACACTACTATCTCATTGCATTTTGTATCAAGCCTTTGTAGTCTGGCTCTAAATATCTTTGCAACCAGCCACAGCAAGAAAGCTGCTATTGCTTTGCCAACCCATT
Organism: Prunus kanzakura; assembly: GCA_020521455.1. Taxonomy (NCBI): domain Eukaryota; kingdom Viridiplantae; phylum Streptophyta; class Magnoliopsida; order Rosales; family Rosaceae; genus Prunus; species Prunus kanzakura. Next base: position 49,214 of record BPUM01000186.1, read on the forward strand.
CCCTAAATGTTAGTAATAAGTTATTGTTAACTAAATCTCATCACAACTTAGCTTAAGTAGCACTTCAGTTAAAGAAAACACTTACTCGTAAGTCACTATTAAAGCAGCAGCAATCACAACAAGGGTGGTTGACGGTCTTTCCCATGTGAGGACTTCTTCAAACCAAGGCACAGAATTTCTAAGGGGCCTTAGTAACTCCTACATGAAAAAACGGCACAGTAGTGAGGGATGCATGCGAATGTGCACCTAGTGAGGAGACAATCTAAAAAAACCACATCCATACTAGTACACCACAAATATGAGAGGAACATACTAGAGATGGTCACCTAGTGAGCAGAAGATCTTTATAGGGGTAACTTAAATGGTCATATAGGGTAAGATAATGAAGGGCATAAAAAGATCTATACGGGTAAAGTTTGGGGGAAGGGAAGAGGGAAGAGAGGCCTTTTTATAATTTGCTACTGTATATCATTTATACAAATCTGTGCTTTAGGAAGAGGAATGCGCACTTAATGACATTTATAAGTGTATATAATATTAGTCAAATAGAACAATTTCATAATTACTTCAAAGATATACCAAGGAGTAAGGATTTCAAAGTAATTATTCCTGGAGAAAGTAGCTCCACAACATAGATTAGTCATTGTATGAAGAAAAGAAACAGGAAAAAGGGACAGCCATGAACAAATGGAAGAAGATGGTTAAAGATAGTGCAGAACCTCACCACATAGTGGCAATGGAAGAAGCAAGTACCGGATTCCACATGGTGGGATTAAAACCTAGTTGAGCTCATTAAATGGATGTTCCGCTAAAGTGACATAGATGGGGGTAAGATGCTTACCAAAAAGATAGTAGTGCTTTCGCTGATTCCCTCCTCTTTCAGTTCCTTTGTGGTAGCTTTGGCAATAGCAATTTCCTTTTCTTCCTCTCTTGATTGATTAATTGCAGTTTCTAGTTGGAAACTGTCTTCATCTTGAACAGTTGGACTTGTACTTTCCTTGCCAGCTGCTGTTATGTCCAAACGTGAGATGATTGACTCTGACATGTTCATAGTCCTTAGAATGGAACTAGCACTGCATGGGTGCCCGCTATTGACCTTCTTTAGACTCTCAGCAAGCTCTTCCAGAACATAATCTCCCTTTGGTAACTCATCGAACAAGGAAAAAATTAAGAATCTTGTCGGTGTAGGGGGTGATATTCTTAGCATTTCTCTTGCTGCATGAAGCCTTGTTATTGATAGTATTGTCCTTGCATGCATCTCCCATGCTTGTATTGGACATTTTAGTTCATACTTTGCAAGGAAACGGTGCATCAGCATAATCTCCTTTGTGAGTGCAAGCCAGTGGTCACGTCTTGTAGAGCTTGTTACCTCAGGAAACTCCAGAACTATCCCCTCTAATCTAGAAAATTGGTGAGACGAGTAATTCAAAACAACAATATCAAGATTTTAACAAACTTTGCGTTGTTGTGTTTCTGTTAGGTAGATGTCACATCCATACAATTGCCACAAGGAGGGCTAGAAACCCTTCAGCATTTAGCATGAAACAAGTTGAGTCTAAACATGCACTATGAAGTATGCAGCAATCCATTTTTCAATCAAGTTATTTGCTCTACGATGCCACATGGCACTCTAGCGAAGGTTTTAGTTTTTCAGTTTCAAATACTAGTCTCTAAAAATTCGATGCAGAGTAATATGTCCTTACAAATTGGGAGACTCATAAACTATAGCCTTGTCAAAAAGTGGGGCACCCCATGGCCCTGTTGCAGCTGGTTTCACACTTTGCTCCATATCCTTTGAAAGGTTTATTTTAAGGGCATCTTCATATGTTATAATTCCAGAAGCCTCAAAGTAGAGTGCATAATTTGTTAGTGTAAGCCTACCTGAAATAAAAACACCAATTCATGGTTGGCCAGATCGAAGCAATTATTTAATTCTGGGGAAAAAAAATATAAGTTTGTGATGATCAAAGTTGTCCGTTTAAACAAACCAGGCCAACTTGTTCCTCCGATGTGGCGCACTACTCTCTGTGTGCTAGCAGTTCCCTCCACATGTAAAATGAATTCATCATCTGCAAGCTCCGCACCCTTGGGCTTTGCTTGTTTTTGCAAATGTTTTATACATCTACAAAAGTCAAAACAGTACACAAAAGGAAAAACTTTGAACAATCTTTTCAAAACTTTAAATGTAAGCATACTTTTATGATTTACACTACCATTTGTCATCTGCTACCCCGTTTAAATGTATTTGGCTCAGCGGATAACTAAATTAGTCTGCAAGCAGGTTGTTCATTGGCGGACCCAATGAAGGACAACTGCAGGCACTTGCCCACACTTACAAAAAAGTTGCAGCTGTATAATCCCACCCAAACTCATATTTTTTAATTTTTTTTAGGTCATTCTTAGGTGGAGCCCCCCACATGGCCCATCCAATACATACACTTTAAACTTAAAGTTTATATTAAAAAAGAAAAACCCTATGTTATAAAAGAAGAATAAAGATCCCACCAAGTACACATCATTATCCACACGATTGCTGATTTTTTTTTTTGAATAATATGCATGTGGTTAAGATAAGAATAATATCGGTGGCTGATTTTTTAAAAGTCCTCGTTTATGGTTCACTGTATTTGAATAATCCACACGATTGTGACCATAGACAACCGAATGTCTTTGTAGTAATAGAAAGAAAAGGATTCCCGTCCGTCAACCACGTTACATATCCAACCAAACTATATCGATGTACACATCATTATCTAAGAAAGTTCTCTGAATTTGAATAATCCACACGATTGTGACCACAGACGACTGAAAGTCTTTGAAGTAATACTCGTCCGTCAACCACGTTACATACCCAACCACGTCACATTTTTTTTATTTTTGCAAAATTGAATATTTGAGCATGTATAAAAACAATTGTGTTAACCACATTTTTAATAGAGATGAGCCCTACATATGTAAGTCCTATGTATTCTTAATCAGACTACACAATGTTTGGCTTCCTAACCTCGATAATCTCCATAACTGGGTATGACTGGAAAACTACAGTTAAAAACTAATGCAGATCCGACTGATGTGATAGTTCCAGTAATCAATCTTGCATATGATAAGGTTCAAATTCAAGTATTGGTCAAAGACTACATTTAGATTGAGTTTGGACACGTCAAATGAGTGTTATTGTCTTCTACAATGTGTAGCTGCTAGTCTTTTACAATGCATGTTTGCCATAGAGTGTATTAAAGAGTGTCTCCAGCAATATTATTCGTGTAGATGCTTATTTAGTATGCATCAATACATCATAAAAATGCAATATAGGGTTAGATGCATCACCTGTCAATTTCCTTTAAAAATTTGTCATAGGCAGGAAAATGGAGCCGGTTTCCTGTAGGTGCTGTTAAAGTTTCAAAGGTAAATCTCCCATTAACAACATCAGCAACTAGTGGAGCCAGCGATCCCAACCACACAAATGCATCTTCTCCAACATCTTGCTCATTATCAACCTGCTAGACAGTACATAAAGCATGAATAAGAAAATGCAAACATACTGACAACTACAAGGAGGAACAGAAGACTATTGTTCAAGCAACTGCCATTACTTCATACCAAAACTTGGTTCAATCCAAAATTCCATGTATGCTTTGTTCTCGAAAAATCTATGCTTTCAAATTAAATTTTAAGAACTGATATAGCTTACAAGAAGTGGCATGAGGTCGGAATAGAACAGAGAGATCTCATCTTGTTCTGTAGAAAATTTTGCAGGTACTTTTTTCTCTTCTTTCTCCTTTGCCACACACTCCTGAAAACCCCCAAAAGATATGACATGTGTTGCAACAACAATAGAAATACTAGAGACGAAAACAAAAAATAATTAAATCCCAATAATAAGAAGTCTGGTGGAAAAAAAAAATGTAATACAATGTGTTACAAAGCTGAATAGGTACAGCAATTAGAAACAGTGGCATAATCATCATTTAGGGTAGGGCTAAGGTTAAGAGGATTTAGGGTAAGGCTAGGGGAATAGTTAGAAGAAACTAGCAGAGGTGGAGGTAATTAGGAATATTTGAAATAACTAATATGCAATTAAATATTTGAAATGCATATCTTCTTTTTCTTCCCATAAAAATATGAATGTGTCAATGTATTATAATAGTTCAATCAAGAAGTTTCACTATATAATAATAACTTCGTCGCGATATATGAAATCACTCCTCCTCCCAAATGGACCCTGTAAATGATGCAAAAAACAAAAGTAAAATTTATCCACCCTCCTAAGAACAGCTTCTTGGATTCAGCACTTACACCTAAAATCTCATATGATTTTATTCTTAGTTAAACAGATCGAATTTGTCGAAATTGCATTATGAACTTATTTGGACTTTGATAATTTTGCAATGTAACAAACATATAACATATGTACAAACATTACTCTTTAAAACACATGGAGGCATCCAAACCAGAGTTAGAATTACTACCATTCACAATCATATGCAAAGTTGATCACTATTTTTTCTGTTCAATAAAAATGGAAAAAGTTAATCAATCAATCACCGTGAAAGATTCTTCGTCCGCAGAAGTGGGCATCTCCCAGGCAAGCATCATGTTGAAAGTGAAGCGGCTAAAAGACCCATCCGCAATCTTTTCATCAATGGTTTTGCAAATGTCACTAGTCTGCAGAACCTTGGCACTGCAAAATTCTACAAATTTCCTCCCATAACTATTGTTATTATTATTAGTAGCCGTAATATTATGACCAACCGGCGCCGTTTCATCTGCCTTCCCTGTGGTCTTAAATTCCTCCACCAGTTTCTCCACAGGAGTTTCCAATTTTCTGCCACATAACATAATCATTTAACAAATATATATATATACACACACACACACAACCAGTTTTATATTTATATACATCCAACAATTTGGAGAACAACATCTATGGGAGGATTTAACAAACATATACACACTTTTATGTAGCCACGTTTGATCTGCCTTCCATGTAGTTTTCTATATATATATATATATATATATATATATATATATATATATATATATATAGAGTTAGAGAGAGAGAGAGAGAGAGAGAGAGAGAGAGAGAGAGAGAGAGAGAGAGAGAGAGAGAGAGAGAGAGAGAGAGAACGATCACTCACAGAGCACAGTTTTGTACGACGTCGTTGGCTATGGAGGAAAGATGTTTCAATCTGTTTGCCATTGTTGAGTTGGTTGCAACGTTCAGATTAGGTTGCAGAAGCAGTGTGATTTGCAGAGAAAACCTTTGGCTTAATAGGGAGAGAAAGAAGCGGTGAGATGTGTTTCTTGATGGAGTTGCCACGTCTGTTTGGCCATGCAGCATTGCAAGTACACTTGTTGCACGTCCCCTTTTTCCCTCAGCAAAACAATCCTCGCTCCAATTCTAGCAAGCGCCTAGAATGAGTGGCGGATAGTAGCCTTTCGATCAATCAAACGGTATAACTTTAGTGATATATATCTATCTATATATATAAAGCAAAAGGCAGAGAATTGTGAAACATTCAAAATACCAGAAAATGCTCTTGGTTAATGCTAATATTAAGAATTGAAATTATTAATTAAATGAGGATAATATGGTAAATTCATATTTAAAAAAAATAAAAATAAAAATAAAATCAGATAATGTATCCTATTTTTATGGAAAATAACTACCCATTTTTTATTTTCTTAATTATAAAAACTAAAAAAAGAAAACCAATTGGCACACGTGTGAGCGTGTGGCAAGGGGCTAGTATATATAAAGCAAAAGGCAGATAATGGTGAAATATTCAAAATACCAGAAAATACCCTTGGTTAATGCAAATATTAAAAATTGAAATTATTAATTACATGAGGATAATATGGTAAATTCACACTTTTTCATATTAAAAAATAAATAAAACAAAAAGAAAAATCAGATAATGGATCCTATTTTTATGGAACACAACTACCCATTTTCTTTTTTAATTCTAAAATAAATTTAAATTAAAAAAAAAAAGCCTCTCGCAGGCGCGGAAGCGTGTGCTGAGAGGCTAGTATATCTTTATGTTACAACCGGGTTGCAAGCAATTACCTATTTCTGAATAACCCACAAATAAATCCAAACCCAAATACTTTGCTCTCTTTGGCTCCATCTCACTTCCGATGGTTGCCCTTAGCTCTTGTACCCTAAGATAAGATTTATTTCTTTTTTATACAAAGAAGGGGGAATTCAACGTAGGACCTCGGATGCAATGTAACCACATGAATTAGAAGTCTCTTGCAGATGAATTTATTAATAAAGGCAGTGTAGTTTATCTTCAAAATTTTATGATTTGGAACTACATTTTTCTGTTCCCCCAACAATTATAGATGTTGAAGAACTTGGAGATTGGATGAAGACTTGGCTTGCCCAACATCCTATGTTTGAAGCTCTCACAAATAAAGAGCTTGGTTTTTGAAATCTTTCATAAACAAATAAATCCTATGTTGGACTTGTATCTTATTATTTTCCGCTTCCCCGTTTGGTTCATAGAATGGATTTGATGGGAAATCATTTCCCATGTCATTTCCCAAGGGATGGGAAATGGTGATTCCTTTCCCATGTTTGGTAATGTCGGGAAAGTAACCCGGAAATATGATTTTATTTCCTTTCCCATGTTTGTTTTGAGTGGGAATTGAAAGCTAATTTTGTTTAGTTTCCCAATTTTACCCCTATTAAAAATATGTTATGAATTAAAAAAATAAAAAAGGAATACCAATAGTTGTTGGATAAAACTATAATTATAAATTATTAGTAAGGACAAATTAGTCAGAAAAATGTGCATTTAATGCTAGCCTTACTTTCCCATGAAAAGGGAAAGTAAAACCCAAGGAGGGAGGATGGGTTCACTTTCCCATGTGCCAGGCAACGATTTCCCATGCCTGACTTACCAAACATGGGAAAGCAATTGATTTCCCATCCCTAAGTTTGCTTTCCCATGAACAAAATGAGGCATAAGAGCACTTCTAGCAGTGAAACCCTGGCCATGGCAAGGGTGGGGCGCTAGGGCAGCTACTATTCACGTGAATAGTGGCTGCCCTTGCAAAAAACCTTGTGTGTTTCAAGCAGTTGCCATGGCAAAGGGCAAACATTATTCATTTTTTTTGTTTTTTTCACAATTTTTTTTACCTAAACAACTAATTTGGACAATATTTTCGCATAAGATATTTGGGTTCGTACTTATCAATATTTATTATAAAATTCATATCCCATAATCGGATAAAATTTTGGGTTCCAAATTTCAGATAAATTTCAAAATTCGAATTTCATGCCCTTCCGATTTCCATAGAAGAAGCCATAATATGATAGAGAAAAATAAAACTTGAAAGTGAAAAAAATATTGAGTAGAAAGTGAAAAATAGTTGAAGGAGAAGTAAATTTCAATGAGGATTTGGTGTTAAAAGTGAAGAGTATTGGTTGGTATTTATAGAAAAAAAATTAATTAATTTTTGGGTTTTTTTAAAAAAAAAATTCGAATTTTTTTCCTTCTTTTATAGCGTGTAAATTGTTAAGATGGACGTCTAGAAAGACGACGATATATCACACGCGCGCGATTTAAATATGAACTGTTGAAACGGACATCTATATAAATACAATTGCATTCAAAATATTTACGGAACTTTTGAAGTCGCGCGTAGCGTGCGTGATTAAAAAAGGCCTCTCGCACGCGCGGAAGCGCGTGCAGGGAGGCTAGTATCTACAAAGTTTAAACTAATGCAAATAGAATGGCCCTTTTTAAATAATTATATTTAATAAATAGTATAGTCGCACGGCTATACTCCTTTGAAATATAATATAATTAAAGGGTATCGCCACTCGTCTATACTACTGCATTTTTATTATATAAAAAATAGTACAGTCGCACAGGGACTAAATTGGCCAAATGGTTAAAACACATGGACTATTTTGACATTTAAGTATACATAATATGCATATAGGTGGAAGGTATGCAACGATCAAGACAACCTGTGCCACCAGTTCCTCTCTAATTGATCTTTCACTTTTTTTATTTTTTTCGTTGTCAATGTATACATAAATAACATGAGATGAGACCAAACTTAAACATATACTTTTAAATTTGTACTAACACTACTACAAAAATCGAAATAGACGACGGTAATCCACCGTCGTGTATTCGGTTTTTCAACTGTCGTGAATTCGACCGACATCTTTTTGATGCATAAAACCACGACGGTAAATCCCCGTCGTCTATTATTTGTAAAGACGACACTTTTACTCAAAACCGTCGTCTATTATATGTAAATAGACGACGCTTTTACTCAAAACCGTCGTCTATTTACATATAATAGACGACGGTTTTTTTAAGAACTTTCGTCTATTTGATGTAAAAACGACAGTTTTTGTTAAAGAACTATATTTTATTATATCCAAAGACGTCGGTTTTGTTAAAAAGCCATCATCTATTAAATGTGAAGACGACGATTTCTTGAAATATTGTCGTCTATTAACTCTAAGACAACGATTTTTTAGTAAAACCGTCGTTGATTGTATATAAAAAAGACGTTATGGTGTTAAAAGAGGTCATTGATAATATATACAGATGACGGTTTTTCCAATAAAACCATCGTTTTATTATCTTTAGTTTTTTGAAGAGTCAATAGTTATTACATAGTCAACCAATCTTTATTCTATTACATACATACTTCCTATCTATAATTAGAAATAACGGAGATCACAAATTCTACTAATTTGATTTTAACTCCATCAATTTGTTCTTGGGTTGACTTAGCTCTGCCTTCTTGCACATTTTCCAAGTTGTTGGTGTCGGAAAAGGAAAGACCTACACGAAAGAGACCCCAATACTCTTAAACATAAACTTGTTTAGCAGTAACCTAACCTTAGCAAAAAGATCTATGCAGCTCTAGAATGACAGCAGAACACAATTGGCATAATTGCCAAAGTACCTGTTCTTGTGGTGGCACCATAACCTGTTCTTGTGGTGGCACCATAACAAACGAAAAATCAGAGATTCAGAAAATTAACAATGAAATTCCAAAATAATTAAAGTAAACAACAAAAACAAAAAGTATTTTGGACCTGATGATGTTGTCGGTCCAAAAACAAACGGATCTAGTGAGGGATGGGTATGTTTTGCCTCATCTTCTTCGTCAGCTTCTTCTTGATTATGAAGGCCTTGTGGGACGGCTGTGCATATTTATAAAAAACCCAAATGAGAAACTCACTTAAATCCCACGAAATTAGCACAATACATAAACAAACATATATATAGACCGATTTCCATAAGTCTTTCTAGATCGAGTCGTTGAGTTTGATGAGCGAGTTGAGTGCCTGAGAGCGAGATCTTCTTTGAAGAAAGTGAAGGTCGAGATCTTTCAAATCAAACCTTTCAACCAGCTTTGATTCTCAAATACAGAACCTCCCTTTACATCTTATGGATCTGCGAAGACCTCAATCTCTCAACTCCTTCATTGATATCAATTTTTTGATGATTTTGTAGAGAGTTTCATGAGGGTGTTTCATGAGGGTTTCAAGGAGAGAGAGATAAGGTTTTCAGAGACGGGGGAAAATCTGAAAATTTGTCGAGTGCGAATTCACTTAAGTAGCCTTTTTTTAGCGTGTTTTAAAAAACGACGCTTGTTAATGAGAGATAAGGTTTTCAAAGATGGGTGAAAATTTGAAAATTTGTCGAGCGCGAATTCACTTAAGCGGCCATTTTTTAGCATGTTTTAAAAGACGACGCTTTTAAAAAAAAAACCGTCATCTTAACATATAATAGACGACCCTTTTTTAAAAAAACCGTCATCTTTACTTCACAATAGACGACCCTTTTTTTTAAAAAGCGTCATCTTTACTTCATAATAGACGACCCTTTTTTTAAAAAAACCGTCATTTTTACTTCACAATAGACGACCCTTTTTTTATTTATACTTTCATTAAATACAACATAAGATTTCGTGGTATCCACTAATGTAAATATTTTAAATTGAAGATCAAATTGAGTCATTGTATTCATAAAGGGTCAAGGAGTGTAGCTGTAAAAAAATCATCAAAATCAGAGTTATAATAACCGCTAAATCTTGATTTTTCGTTTATAACCGTCGAAATGTTTTGTCCCTTTACTTGATCTCTGATTTTTTTTTTTTCCGATTTTTGGCGTATATGATCTCGATGTGTAAACAAACAAGTTTCACGGTTGGATCGTTGAAATTAGTTTCGTAGAATGCGTATGCCATCAAAACAATATATTCACTAACAATTAAGAGTTTATTTATACTTTTATTAAATATAACATAAGATTTTGGGATATCCACTAGTGTAAATATTTTAAATTGACGATCGAATTAGTTCATTGTATTCATATAGAGTCAAGGAGTGTAGCTGTAAAAAATCATCAAAATCAGAGTTGAAATAACTGTTAAATCGTGATTTTTCGTTTAGAACCGTCAAAACGTTTTGTTCGATTACTTAAATCTCTGAATGTTTTTTTTTTCCCGATTTTTGGCGTATATGATCTCGAAGTGTAAACAAACAAATTTGATGGTTGGATCGTTGAAACTAGTTTCGTAAAATGCGTATGCCATCAAAATAATATATTCACTAACAATTAAGAGTTTATTTATACTTTTATTAAATATAACATTAGATTTTGTGGTATCCACTAGTGTAAATATTTTAAATTGACAATCGAATTGGTTCATTGTATTCATATAGGGTCAAGGAGTGTAGCTGTAAAAAATCATCAAAATCAGAGTTGAAATAACTGTTAAATCGTGATTTTTCGTTTATAACCGTCGAAAAGTTTTGTCCTATTACTTCATCTCTGAATGCTTATTTTTTCCGATTTTTGGCGTATATGATCTCGAAGTGTAAACAAACAAATTTGACGGTTGGATCGTTGAACTAGTTTCGTAGAATGCGTATGCCTTCAAAACAATATATTCACTAACAATTAAGAGTTTATTTATACTTTTATTAAATATAACATAACATTTTGTGGTATCCACTAGTGTAAATATTTTAAATTGATGATCGAATGCAGTCATTGTATTCATATAGGGTCAAGGAGTGTAGCTGTAAAAAATCATCAAAATCGGAGTTAAAATAACCGTTAAATCTTGATTTTTCGTTTATAATCGTCGAAAACTTTTGTCCTATTACTTAAATCTCTGAATGTTTATTTTTTCTGATTTTTGGCGTATATGATCTTGAAGTGTAAACAAACAAATTTGATGGTTGGATCGTTGAAACTAGTTTCGTAGAATGCGTATGCCATCAAAACAATACATTCACTAACAATTAAGAGTTTATTTATACTTTTATGAAATATAACATAAGATTTTGTGGTATCCACTAGTGTAAATATTTTAAATTGACGATCGAATTGGTTCATTGTATTCATATAGGGTCAAGGAGTGTAGCTGTAAAAAAATCATCAAAATTAGAGTTGAAATAACCGTTAAATCGTGATTTTTCGTTTATAACCGTTGAAAAGTTTTGTCATATTACTTAATCTCTGAATGTTTATTTTTTCCAATTTTTGGCGTATATGATCTCGAAGTGTAAACAAACAAGTTTGACGGTTGGATCGTTGAAACTAGTTTCGTAGAATGCGTATGCCATCAAAACAATATATTCACTAACAATTAAGAGTTTATTTATACTTTTATTAAATATAACATAACATTTTGTGGTATCCACTAGTGTAAATATTTTAAATTGATGATCGAATGCAGTCATTGTATTCATATAGGGTCAAGGAGTGTAGCTGTAAAAAATCATCAAAATCGGAGTTAAAATAACCGTTAAATCTTGATTTTTCGTTTATAATCGTCGAAAACTTTTGTCCTATTACTTAAATCTCTGAATGTTTATTTTTTCCGATTTTTGGCGTATATGATCTTGAAGTGTAAACAAACAAATTTGATGGTTGGATCGTTGAAACTAGTTTCGTAGAATGCGTATGCCATCAAAACAATATATTCACTAACAATTCAGAGTTTATTTATACTTTTATTAAATATAACATAAGATTTTGTGGTATTCACTAGTGTAAATATTTTAAATTGACGATCAAATTGGTTCATTGTATTCATATAGGGTCAAGGAGTGTAGCTGTAAAAAATCATCAAAATTAGAGTTGAAATAACCGTTAAATCGTGATTTTTCGTTTATAACCGTTGAAAAGTTTTGTCATATTACTTAATCTCTGAATGTTTATTTTTTCCAATTTTTGGCGTATATGATCTCGAAGTGTAAACAAACAAGTTTGACGGTTGGATCGTTGAAACTAGTTTCGTAGAATGCGTATGCCATCAAAACAATATATTCACTAACAATTAAGAGTTTATTTATACTTTTATTAAATATAACATAACATTTTGTGGTATCCACTAGTGTAAATATTTTAAATTGATGATCGAATGCAGTCATTGTATTCATATAGGGTCAAGGAGTGTAGCTGTAAAAAAATCATCAAAATCAGAGTTGAAATAACCGTTAAATCTTGATTTTTCGTTTATAACCGTTGAAATGTTTTGTCCCGTTACTTGATCTCTAATTTATTTATTTTTTTCCGATTTTTGGCGTATATGATCTCGATGTGTAAACAAACAAGTTTGACGGTTGGATCTTTGAAACTAGTTTCGTAGAATGCGTATGCCATCAAAACAATATATTCACTAACAATTAAGAGTTTATTTATGCTTTCATTAAATATAACATAAGATTTTGTGGTATCCACTAGTGTAAATATTTTAAATTGACGATCGAATACAGTCATTGTATTCATATAGGGTCAAGGAGTGTAGCTGTAAAAAATCTTCAAAATCAGAGTTGAAATAACCGTTAAATCTTGTTTTTAAAAAACCGTCATCTTTACTTCACAATAGACGACCATTTTTAAAAACAGACCGTCATCTTTACATATAATAGACGACCCTTTTTAAAAAAAAACCGTCATCTTTACTTCATAATAGACGACCCTTTTTAAAAAAAACCGTCATCTTTACTTCATAATAGACGACCCTTTTTAAAAAAAAACCGTCATCTTTACTTCATAATAGACGACCCTTTTCATATAAAAAGGGTCATCTTTACATATAATAGACGACCCTTTTTATATAAAAAACGTTGTCTTTACTTCATAATAGACGACCATTTTCATATAAAATGGGTTGTCTTTACTTCATAATAGACGACCCTTTTTATAAAAAAAACCGTCGTCTTTACTTAATAATAGACGACCTTTTTTATAAAAAAACCGTCATCTTTACATATAATAGACGACAGTTCTTTCAAAACAACCATGTCTTTACCAAAAAAAGGACACTTGATTTTCAAAAGACGACGCTTGTCATACCTGCTGTCGTTGTTTTTTGGTCAGATCTTAACTCTGAAGAAAAGCTTTTTAATAAGACGACACTTTTTAATTTGTGTGCGTCGTTATAAAAAAATTCTTAACAGTATCTCCATTTTTTAGTTGTTTAAGTCACTTATCCATGACGGTTTTTTGTTACCGTCGTCTTTTTAAAAACAACGACGGTTTTTTGTTTTACCGTAATCTTTTTCTGGTCGTCTTTTGCCCTTTTTGTAGTAGTGTAATCAAATTTTAGCATAATTTGGGAACACGTATACTCACCTTCAATTTTGATATTTTATCCTTTGCTACATGTCTACTCCAATTATCGGAAGAAAATTGTACCAAAAATAGTGTCATTTTCAAAAGTCAAGAGACAAAAGGAAAATCCTTTCGTTTCTATTTAAGAAGCCATGTTTAACAAGAAAACAATTAATAAGAAATTGCTTAGAGCTGAGCACGGTTTGGTTTGGTTCGGGTTTCACCCAAAACCGTACGCCGAACCGTAGCTTTCAGTGGAGAGATTTCTGGCACCGTACGCCAAACCACCAACTCCGGTTAACCGGTCAAACGGTTTGGTTTTCTCGGTTTTGGTGATTAACCGGTGGCTGCGAAAGAACTGAGATGGAGGTTGCGAGAGAACTGAGATGGAGCCTGCGGGATCTGGGCTCGACGACTTCGCAGCTTGCCCCTCCATCTCCACGGCTCCAACTTATTTATTCCCTTTGTAAAAATGGCTGGTACAATTTTGTTCTTGTTGGATTACCATACAATAAGAAAGAGATTAATAAGAGAGAGGGAGGAAGATAAGATGAAAAAGCTGTGACAGAATAGAAACAAAGGGAGAAAGAAGAAAGAAGAAAGAGAAATGAAAAAAGAGAAGAACAAGTTGTCCAAAAGAGAGAGAGAAGAAGTGGTGCGAAAAAAGAGAGATCCTAACATTTTTTAATAATATTTATTCTACAAGAAAGTGGTTAAATAAACTTATTATATCAATGTTTACAAAGAAATTTGCTTGCTCTAGTGGATGATGGAATACTATATGCAATTGTGTGGTAATACAGAATAGTAATTTTTTAAAAAAAAAATTTAAGTCTCGTCACAAATACTATGTCAATGAAAGTAGAGGCATTTTCTATGTTTCACTAAAGTGCAATAAACCACCATTGAAGAATAGATGCAAAAAAATGGATGCAAAACCAAATGTTGATGTATGCACTATAGTAGAACATTTGCAAAACCAAGTGCAACGACATCGTTTCATTTAACCCTAAAAACAAAACACACGAGTCTTCTTCCTCGCATAGTCATATTCCTCACAGCCATTTTACAGACTCATCTGTGCAATCTCTTCTGGTTCAGAATTGTCCAGATATGGGGCCGCCTCGCTCCGCCTTGCAACGCCTCCTCACACTTTGCCCTCGCTAAACGTGCAACTCCCGAAAGCCGACCGCCTCAGGCAATTCCCTGCCGCCTCGCTTCGACGTGCGCGAAGTAATTCTTTCTATTCCTTCTAATGATAGGAAATTTTATTTGGTCGTTGATCGTTGATTTGGAGTTGGCCGATTCTTCGTCTGAATTAGAAGAAGCTTGGTCCGAATCCAAGTCTGAGGAACCCGAGCCTCCAACATTACCCACTCATGTTGCTGAGAAGAAACCACCACCGAAGAATCCTGTTGTCGATGTGTTTTCCAAGATGAGTACAATGTTTAGGTTTGTGGCTGGGATGTCTCAAGGTTGTTTGTATGGAATTACCCCAACAATTGTAAGAGCACATCTTGTGGTTATTCATGTGACTTCTTCTTGGGCTTCTCCTCAGTGATATTGGCAACCCCTGCAAGCTCTTATGGTTGAAATGTTGAATAGACAGTATTATCTATTTTGTATATAAAATTTCTAAAAACATCATAATATATATTACAAATATATTCCATTCTTCCTTTGGGAGTCCATGTCTAATCAATTTCTTCATAAAGCAAGAGTAGAAGGCTATGCGAAGTGGTTGAATGTCCTTCTCCTGCCTATAAGTTCAGATGCACGTGTTTAGTGGATGCGCTGGTTTTCTTCCTCCAAGCAACAAACCTTTTCAAACAAAAGCCTCATATATGGGTCAACACGAGGTAGCTCTTCTTCTAGCAGCGCAACCAGACGGGGGTACCGAATCGGCGGTGGAGGGTAAATTTCACAATCTTTGCATGTTTTAGAATAATAAGAATCATAATCCTCTAAGTTATAGGGTTCCTAATCTTCGGAATCACCCACATGCTCTTTAGTAAGGAGACATTGTTTCGACATTGAACTAAGATGCGCGACACGTGGATCATCAAGATCGATAGAGACACGAACGCTTTTTGGACGAAGTTCGGTAAGACGATCCTGACAATCCTTGTACACCTTGATTAGGGCATGATGCTTATCCATAAGAGGTGATATCTGGAAGGGACATGAGGGTGACCTCTACAAAGAAAGGGAAATGGAAGTTTGCCTGAAGTTTCGATGTGGGACTTTGGGAAAATTGCTGTGGTAGTGATACATGTCCTACATTTTAGATTTCGCAAGCTTAGCCTTTGGCAGGATGTTGCCCTTTCACAGAAAAATGTCTCTTATGCACATTTGATTGTGACGATGTCCCCGAGACACACTCAAAAATCAAGGTTATTAAGATGTTAAATTCAACGTTGATTCCCTCAAGTTGATCCAGTTGGGTCTCACTTTGTTCAATGCCCATGGCAACAATGGGGGCACTTAGGAATTCAACTTCTTTGGATTCTATAAGAACTCTAACCCCTTTATTCAAGTTTCTATTTCTCTACTCAAAAGAAATGCTCTTGATTTTCAAAAAATATGGAATTTTGGGATTTCTGTTGAGAATTTTGTGGTCAGGTTTTTGCATGTCCTAAAAATGAAGAGAGGGTTGCATCATCTCAAATGGGTTTACTTTCATGGGCTTTATACTTGTCTTATCTTCTTAAACTCTTGACCCAAAATCCTATGTCAGGTTTAGTTGTTTGCTAAGGTTATAGAGGTAGTTTTTAGTGACATTTATGATGTCAATTTCATGGCGCGTAACTATCCAAGATTGTTCGGTGAAATTGAATTAGCAAGGGTGGCCAAGATTCTTGATGCGGAGCATTCTAATGAAGCTCATCAAGCTGGTTCGTAGAGTTTGTTGACTGTCGATGTGTTTTCCAAGATGAACACAATGTTTAGGTTTGTAGTTGGGATGTCGACGTGCGTGAAGTAATTCTTTCTATTCCCTCTAATGATAGGAAATTTTATTTGGTCGTTGATCGTTGATTTGGAGTCGGCCGATTCTTCGTCTGAATTAGAAGAAGCTTTGTCCGAATCCAATTCTAAGGAACCCGAGCCTCCAACATTACCCACTCATGTTGCTGAGAAGAAACCACCACCGAAGAATCCTGTTGTCGATGTGTTTTTCAAGATGAGCACAATGTTTAGGTTTGTGGCTAGGATGTCTCAAGGTTGTTTGTATGGAATTACCCCAACAATTGTAAGAGCACATCTTGTGGTTATTCATGTGACTTCTTCTTGGGCTTCTCCTCAGTGATATTGGCAACCCCTGCAAGCTCTTATGGTTGAAATGTTGAATATGCAGTATTATCTATTTTGTTTATAAAATTTCTAAAAACATTATAATATATATTACAAATATATTCCATTCTTCCTTTGGGAGTCCATGTCTAATCAATTTCTTCATAAAGCAAGAGTAGAAGGCTATGCGAAGTGTTGAATGTCCTTCTCCTGCCTATAAGTTCAGATGCACACGTTTAGTGGATGCGCTGGTTTTCTTCCTCCAAACAACAAACCTTTTCAAACAAAAGCCTCATATATGGGTCAACACGAGGTAGCTCTTCTTCTAGCAGCGCAACCAGACGGGGGTACCGAATCGGAGGTGGAGGGTAAATTTCACAATCTTTGCGTATTTTTGAATAATAAGAATCATAATCCTCTAAGTTATAGGGTTCCCAATCTTCGGAATCACCCACATGCTCTTTAGCAAGGAGACATTGTTTCGACACTGAACTAAGATGCGCGACATGTGGATCATCAAGATCGATAGAGAGACGAACGCTTTTCAGACGAAGTTCGGTAAGACGATCCTGACAATCCTTGTACACCTTGATTAGGGCATGATGCTTATCCATAAGAGGTGATATCTAGAAGGGACATGAGGGTGACCTCTACAAAGAAAGGGAAATGGAAGTTTGCCTGAAGCTTCGATGTGGGACTTTGGGAAAATTGCTGTGGTAGTGATACATGTCCTACATTTTAGATTTTGCAAGCTTAGCCTTTGGCAGGATATTGCCCTTTCACAGAAAAATGTCTCTTATGCACATTTGATTGTGATGATGTCCCCAAGACACACTCAAAAATCAAGGTTATTAAGATGTTAAATTCAACGTTGATTCCCTCAAGTTGATCCAGTTGGGTCTCACTTTGTTCAATGCCCATGGCAACAATGGGGGCACTTAGGAATTCAACTTCTTTGGATTCTATAAGAATTCTAACCCCTTTATTCAAGTTTCTATTTCTCTACTTAAAAGAAATGCTCTTGATTTTCAAAAAAATAGGGAATTTTGAGATTTCTGTTGAGAATTTTGTGGTCAGGTTTTTGCATGTCCTGAAAATGAAGAGGGGGTTGCATCATCTCAAATGGGTTTACTTTCATGGACTTTATACTTGTCTTATCTTCTTAAACTTTTGACCCAAAATCCTATGTCAGGTTTAGTTATGATGTTTGCTAAGGTTATAGAGGTAGTCTTTAGTGACATTTATGATGTCAATTTCATGGCGTGTAACTATCCAAGATTGTTCGGTGAAATTGAATTGGCAAGGGTGGCCAAGATTCTTGATACGGAGCATTCTAATGAAGCTCATCAAGCTGGTTCGTAGAGTTTGTTGACTATCGATGTGTTTTCCAAGATGAACACAATGTTTAGGTTTGTGGCTGGGATGTCGACGTGCGCGAAGTAATTCTTTCTATTCCCTCTAATGATAGGAAATTTTATTTGGTCGTTGATCGTTGATTTGGAGTCGGCCGATTCTTCGTCTGAATTAGAAGAAGCTTGGTCAGAATCCGAGTCTGAGGAACCCGAGCCTCCAACATTACCCACTCATGTTGCTGAGAAGAAACTACCACCGAAGAATCCTGTTGTCGATGTGTTTTCCAGGATGAGCACAATGTTTAGGTTTGTGGCTAGGATGTCTCAAGGTTGTTTGTATGGAATTACCCCAACAATTGTAAGAGCACATCTTGTGGTTATTCATGTGACTTCTTCTTGGGCTTCTCCTCAGTGATATTGGCAACCCCTGCAAGCTCTTATAGTTGAAATGTTGAATATGCAGTATTATCTATTTTGTATATAAAATTTCTAAAATATCATAATATATATTACAAATATATTCCATTCTTCCTTTGGGAGTCCATGTCTAATCAATTTCTTCATAAAGCAAGAGTAGAAGGCTATGCAAAGTGGTTGAATGTCCTTCTCCTGCCTATAAGTTCAGATGCGCGCGGTTAGTGTTTGTACTGGCCTTCTCCCTCCAAGCGACAAACCTTTTCAAACAAGAGCATCATATATGGGTCAACATGAGGTAGCTCTTCTTCTGCCAACATAACTAGAAGGATTGGGGTGCCGAATGGGAGGTGAGGGTAAGGTTCTCAAGTGTTTCTGAATGATAAAACTCATAATCCTCTAAGTTATAAGGTTCTCAATCTTCAGAATCACCTACATGTTTGTAAACCGTTTATCCTACTCGTATTGGTAGCCCAGACTTGAGTCTAGCCACATAGACCTGCACACATTGTTGCGTAGATTCAGCTGCACCAAAATTGATTCAGCTGCATCCTCAACTTGTGATACTCGTAAGTGCACGAGCCGTTTGGTAGTATAGCAAATGTAAGTGCGAGGTCGATCCCACAAGGATTGGTGATTGAATGATCCAATTCATTTTCCCTACACAAAACAGAAATGAAAAAGAAAGGAAATAAATAAAACAAGGAAGAAAGAAAATAACTAACTCAAGTAGACTAGTTCCCAAGTTCAATTAGATTAATGGATTGATTCTAGCTAACGTATGATTAGGCCATGGTGTTTGGTCCTAACCTTGTGTTCCTAATTCCCTAATTTGATCATTTGTTGTCTAACCTAAAATTAAGCATTAGGAACCCATTAAGCATAGAAGAACAAATTAAACAACCAAGCATGTATCTAATCCCTGTTGTCGAATGTCCATACATACTCTTCCTATTCATAGTTCAATTCGAATTAAGGCATGGTGTCTACTCTTAATTCAAACTAAGATAGCTAACATGCAAGCCTAAATGGTGATCAATCATTCAAACTAGCATATTAACTTATAAGCATAATGAATAAGAACAAAAACCATAATTGAAACTTGGAAACTAATCAAACTTGAAACTAAAGAAAAGAATTTAGATAATGAAAAGTAAAGTGGAACTAAGAAAAACTTAAGGAAAATTTCAGCACAAATATTTCATTAAAACAATTGAAAACTAGAAAGAGAAACTAAGAGAATTTGAGGAAGAGAAGGGAAGGGAGCTCTAGAGAAGTGTTTGAGAGCTCCCCCCCTTAGGGTGTGTTTACAAGCTTAGAGAACTTCCCTATTTATAGGCCTAGGGGAAGTGAAAATCTGAATTATACAATTGAATTTTCTAAACACACTAACTTCACCTAACACACAACACTTAATTCACCTAACACACTATTGCATTTGAAAACAATTCCTCTTGTCTTTAGGCTTAGTGTTGCAGCTCCCACTTCATCATCTTTTGGCTGCTGCAAAATTCCACTCAAAAATAGGTATTGAATATGCTTCACCAAACTTTCCCACAATCAACAACACTTCATCATGCATATGTCATGCATGACAATGCATTGCAGCCAGCTTGTGGGCTCGTTTTGGGCTTGTGGCTCCAATCTGAAAAATCTGGAAAAATATGGATCTTGAAGCTCATTGTCTTATCTTTCCAAGCATATGCAGCCCAGCTCAAGGAAAAATCGGAAAGCCCTTCAAATGTGATTTTTGGCCCAGTAACGCAGATGCTGCCGAATTTGACCTTAAGTTGCCAAAACATGTATAACTTTCTCTAGAAGACTCGGAATCATGAACCGTAAAATTATACAGAAACTAGACTTCCGTATCTTTCCAATGATATATGGCTCATCATCTAGTTCTTCTTGAGTAAGTACAGTCCAATCCGTGAAGTTGACTGATCTGCAGACATGATTTTGAGCTAACTTGTCTCCAAAATGCAATTAGTGAGTCTCAAGCTTATAACACTGAAACAAACACAAAACTTATTAAAAGCATAAGTTTAACTCAAAAACATAACCAAATCATAAGTTAGAAGGGTATAAAATGATATGTAATTATGCACCGATCACACATAGAATAAGATTAGAGCAAGAGCAAACTGGGGCTGATCCCAGTTGAACCCTCTCCAATGGCTAAGTCAGGAACTATCTTAAGTTGGAGATAAAATGGATGTAGGGTTTGCACAATGAGAATATTTATTACCTTTGTCCAGAGATTGGTGAGGGGTATTTATAGGGGGAAGATGGTGATCAAGATATTTTAGTGAAAGAGATCTATATCCTCTAGATTATGTTATATTTAATGTTCTGTCTCTGATCAACCTACTTTCCTGACAGAGATCAGGTGGTGAAGTGACAAGCGAACATGGATGGGAGGTGCATTAAATGTTCTCTCTCCATCCCTAACCTGTCTACCTGGAGGTTGAGGGGTAAGACGACATCTGGCTAAGAATGGGATGTGCATCGACCGACCTTTCTCCCCTGCCATGTTGTTTTCATTAAATGTCTTACAAGCTTGAGATAGAGAACCATAGTAGTCGGGTCAGTGGCTATACCTTCAATCACAGGCCCAGCCCCCTATTCTGTCATACCCTACCCTGA
Source organism: Prunus kanzakura (assembly GCA_020521455.1). Classification (NCBI taxonomy): domain Eukaryota; kingdom Viridiplantae; phylum Streptophyta; class Magnoliopsida; order Rosales; family Rosaceae; genus Prunus; species Prunus kanzakura. Next base: position 70,530 of record BPUM01000186.1, read on the forward strand.
AGAGCTTATCTGTTGAAGCTGAGGGTATAGCATGTGGTCGGGTCGGTACATAAGTGACCTAGCTGGCTATACTCATGTGGCAATTTATAACAGGCTCAGCTCGTAGTGATGAGATGAGCTATCAACAATGTTCTTTAGTAGGGAGATATTTTTTCGATATTGAACTAAGATACGGGACACGTGGATCATCAAGATCGGCAAGGACACGAACACTTTTCGGACGAAGTTCGGTAAAACGATCCTGACAATCCTTGTACACCTTAATTAGGGCATGAGGCTTATCCATAGGAGGTGATACTGGAAGAGGCATGAGGCTGACCCCTACAGAGAAAGGGAAGTAGATGTTTGCCCAAAGTTTCGATGTGGGACTTTGGGCAAATTGTTGTGGTAGTGATACGTGTCCTACATTTTAGATTTTACAGACTTGGCCTTTGGCAGGTTGTTGCCCCTTCAGAGAAAAATGTCTCTTATGCACATTTGATTGTGATGACATCCCCGAGACGCACTCAAAAATCAGCATTATCAAGATGTCAAATTAAACGTTAATTCCCTCAAGTTGATCCAGTTGGGTCTCACTTTGTCTGATGCCCATGGCAATAATGAGGGCACCTGGAAATTCAACTTTTATGGATTTGATGAGAATTCTAGCCCCCATATTCTAGTTTCTATTTCTCTACTCAAAAGAAATGCTCTTGATTTTAAGAAAATGTGGAATTTTGGAATTTTGGAATTTCTGTTGAGAATTTTTTGGTCGGGTTTTTGCATGTCCTGAAAATGAACAGGGGGCTGCATCATCTCAAATGGGTTTGCTTTCATGGGCTTTATGACTTGTCTTATCTCCTTAAACTCCTGACCCAAAATCCTATGTCGGATTCAGTTGTAATGTTTGATAAGGCTCTAGAGGTAGTCTTTGGTGACATTTATGATGTTCAGTTAATGGTGTGCTACTTCCCAAGATTTTTTTGCGGTGAAATTGTATTGGCAAGAATGGCCAAGATTCTTGATGTGGAGCGTTCTAATGAAGCTCATCAAGCTGGTTCGTACCGTTTGTTGACTGCCGATGTGTTTTCCAAGATGAACACAATGTTTAGGTTTGTGGCTGGGATTTCCCAAGGTTGTTTGTGTGGAATTACCCCAACAATGTAAGAGCACCTCTTGTGGTTATTCATGTGCCTTCCTCTTGGGCTTCTCCTCAACAATATTGGCAACCCCTGCAAGCTCATGTAGTTGTTGCTCATATGATCCTCCATCGCTGACCTTGTTTTCATGTTGCATATTCTACACATGTCCTCATTTCCGCTTTATCAGCCTACGACTTTTCTTTAGGAATGTCTATAGTGTGCCTTGTCTCATGATTAAAGTTTGTCATGATAAGAGTAAATTATTATTATATATTTATAATTGTCTCTTGTAAACTATTAGAATACAAATTTCATGATGACTACTATAAATAAGGTACATTATATATTATTATCAATACACACGACCTCATTTTCTGGGGCTTTATAATTGTTTGTTTATTATTCTTTATGGTATCCAGAGCCTAGTGACTTATGTTTGCTCAAATATTTTTTTCTCTTTACACTTATGGTTTCCTCCTCTAATGTTTCTTTACATATGGTTCACACCTCCGTTTCCAATCTCTTATCCATCAGACTTGATCATACTAATTATCCCTTATGGTTGGCTCAGCTTATAACTATTCTTAAAAGTCGTGGTCTTATGAAGTTTGTCGATGGCACTAGTGAGTGCATTTTTTAAAGTTACTGATGACTAAGGAAAAACGGCTGAAGTTGTTAATTCAGCCCATGAAGAGTTAATTCAAAATGATCAAATGGTACTTAGTTGGATCAACGACTCTCTTCAACCGTATGTTTTGGGCACTATTGTTCGCTCCACATTTGCTCATAACACTTGGTTATCACTTAAGAAATGTTATGCTTCTCTGTCTCACAATCGTATTCTTCGAATCTGCAGTGAGTTATTATGTACTTCTCATGGTGAACTTTTTACTTCTGATTTCTTAGCCAAGATACACATGTCTTAGTCAAGATACGCACGTCTTAGTGACATCATCCACTGTTCATAAGGCCTTGTAGTCGAGGATTGTTCCTCTCTTGACCACACTCGCTTGAAAATAAGTATGGATCAAGAAGCGCATCCACCACTCACCATCCAGTTGGCACACCCAATGGGAAACTTGTCAAAATACAGAAACTGTGTTTTATACCATCACCTGAGACCCGATTTCGAGCAAAGCAGAAGAAGACTATCAACATGAGTGTTGAAATCCCAATTCAATCTTAAGATGCTATGACTAATGTCGTTGTGCTTAACAAGTTGTGGGTAGTACGATTGCAACTACAGATATCTCAGCCGTGACAGTCGATTTCATATTCAACTGACCTGATTTTGGTAGGTTGAAGCTTTTGGCGATTTCTTTACGAATGGCCTTTAGTTAGAGTCATCACTCTTGGCCGATCTAGAGAGAATAACCGCCAACATGTGCAAGTTACTTCACAAAAGGCTACCCCTAGTCAGCCGCTAGCTTTGCCAATTGAAAAGCATTAACGAGACAAGGGAAAAAGCCAAGAAAGACCACACGACGATGAGAGTAGCCATCATTCAGCCCTTCAGAATCAGCATCGTGGCCGATTCGTGCCAGTTTTCTTCTAGACCGAAGGGCATTTTCCTCAACATAATTTGGCTCAGTTCGGTCAATCTCCAAGGACCGAAGGATTTGAGCAACATTGGAAGGCCGAGAAACCTACCGAGAAACTTCAGAAGACCGAACGACCAGTTAAGAAACCTCTAGTAATAGAACCACAATCACCTCTTTTTTTAGGTATGTAGAAGGCCTATCCTATTAAAATTTAAAAAAAAAAAGAAAAAAAAAGGCAAGTTGTCTGATGCCATGACCACTTGAGCAACCTCTAGTGATGGAACCACAACTACCTCCTTTTTTAGGTATGTTGAAGGCCTATCCTATAAAAAGGGCAAGCTATTAGCTCGAGATGCTATATTATATGCTGCCTTAAGTGATCGTTTCATTGGGGGTCAAATTAGCATGTTTCACATTTATGAAAATGAGTATACTGAATTAGAGAGTGAGAATGTGTTGGATGTCTACGCAGAAAGCTTTAAATTCCATCAAATGAGGGGTTATAGTGCATTATATTTTGTTGTGCCATCATACGATGTAACTTTAATCAATGACATGATTGAATGATTGTGCAAATTAGGCTGGTAAGTTAATAATGGATTCACTTATTATGTATAAAAACACTTTTACCTAATTTTTTGTATTATTATACATTCTTTAATTTTGTTGCACTGCAAACTTAACATTCTATCATTGGATATGTATGATCATTGACATAGTTTGTTTTAATTTGAATATCTTTTGTAGTTTTGCAGCACTTTGTTGTTACCTTTTGGACGCCTGCTTCTGAGGGTAATCTTGACGTTTTAATCTTTGATGATTCATCCACAATTGCTTTACATTGGGGTGAAGTCTTATTCGAGTTTGAGATAAGCTGTAGTGTCTATCCATATGTTTAGCAGTGCTCACTCACATGGACAATAGTCTTAATTATGTTTGTACCTTTGACATTTATAGCCCACTTCTCACATACTTTTACGTAAATGTTATGTATTGAGAAGGACATTCAGGCAAGGTGCTTCCTCCTAGTTGAGGAGCATTACTAGACATTACTAGTGCCATCACTAACGCCTCTCAGTTGTTTGTAATCTTGTAATGACCTAGATGGTCACTATCTGTTTTTCTTAAATAATGATTAAACAAAAATAATTATTATATATATATATATATATATATATATATATATATAGTTTTACGTAATAAATATTTATCTAATTCTATTACATATATTCTATTCTATTATATATATGTGTATTACTTATATATATCTTATTCTATATGTATTACTTTCATTAGTTAAATGATTCTTGAATAGGTAGTAAGGTGTCAACAAGGCATGCTAGTAGGCTTGTCAACTCACCATGAAGAAATTAGAATAGGATTGAAGTCACCACAACGTGTCTTCATAATTCTTTTATTATCTATTTTTGACTTGGAGTGCAAGGCCATATTGATATATTACTTGGAGATTAAGTTCTTACATAAGTGTTGATATTATCATGTACTGTAGCTATCGTCTTCGCTACACTATAAATAGACCATTCCATTCTTTTGTTTTTCATTCTCATTTCAGCCAAGTTGTGAAGCATTTGTAAGTTTGCATGAGAAATGGGAGAAAAAGTAAGAGAGAAAGAAGGAGAGAGAGTGGTGATGAAACTCTTGGAGCTTGGTTTGAGTGGTAGTATATGAAGATAGGTAAACGAGTTGTCTTGCCAATTTATTTAAAGGGTTCTCATTAGCAAGGTGAGTGGTTTATGAAATGTGTTCTAAAAGTTCTTATTTTGTGATAAAATATGAAAACCATGAATTATCGTCGATTTATTCTATTTACAAATATCTATCTATTTCAAGTCAAGGATGTCTAATTTGGTGCAATCTTTCACACTATATATATATATTGATTGGAATATGAAGTATGTATTATTCATGGAACATGAGAACTTCAATGTTGGAGTATCTGAGGGATAGATGTGCCACACGGGGACATAGGGCAGTGAGGCCAATAGGGGTCACGTGGTTGGTTACATGCTATGAAGGATAATCGGGATATGAAGGGATGATGTGATATGATCTGGATTGGTGTATCTTTTCATGATATTTTGTAGAGTGTGTAAAACGGCATTACTTGACTGCCCTATTACATAATCTACTCATTGAGCAGTGGTTGCTCATTCCTCATCTTGTTTAATTTTTCAGATGAATTAGTGGACAAGACAAGAAGTAAATCGGTTGAAACCGAATTAGATGAGAGTGATTGAGATTTATTTATTAATTGTAAAGTTGTAAGATTTTGGGAGCTATTTTTATAAGAGAAGTTTATTTTCAACCCATGTATCGGCTTTCTTTGTATTTCTTTTTATTTTATTTTACTTTTTATTTTTCTCACGCACCGGGCGCGGGGTTTCCACTGACCCCCGGGTTCGGGGCGTGACAGTCACAATGGCATCAATCCATCATAGAGTGAGTACAATTGGAATCATTGAATAGTTGGAGAGCTTTTGCACCCCACTAGATGGAAACTTATGCAAGACATTTTACTTGTGTCACTAACTAATGTGGATTACACTCTTTCCAATTGTTGAATGTGTGAGTCATAGTTAAAACAAAGTATCAAGACACACAGTGGGAGTAGGAGCATGACTATTAAAGTCGAAGGAGAAGTCACAAAGAAGAAGGTAAAGAACTCCAAAGGAACCTACTTTCATTACGAGGATGGACAATAAAAGGTAAATTTCTAACAGTTAGAACTTCTACTTGGACATTAGATCTATACACTAGTTTGTAAATGTTACAAAGGGACTAGTAAGAAGTAGAAGACTCCTTAAGGAAGAGTAGTGCTTAACACAACGATGATCGCTACAAAGAGTATTTGGAAGCTGCTTCCTTAAACGTTTTACATTAGGGGTATATGAATTAAAATCATTTTTACATTCCTAAGAGAACTTAATTTCATCTTTAAGATGGACATATTGTTTGGTTTGACAAAACTGCATTATTCTTTATCAACAAGTAATTGGATTGCTACAATCCGATTAATGGCCTCTTTTCATTTAAGAAACGAATGATAGAATGACTGTTTAGAAATGATGATGCCTCAAAGACCCAAAATGTCTAAGAAAGGGATTGACTCTACTACAAAAGTGATACCTAAAAAGGCTTTTCTCGCTTTATAGCATTCACCAATAATCACTCTCGGTTGGACTATGTGTATCTCATAAAACACAAGTTTGAATAATTGGAAATAGTTTTATAGCATGTTTACTAATCCATAATTGGATTAGAAGGAATTGAATTGAAGAGGAGTTGGATTGAGGAGAATTAGATTCCGAATTCCTATTGAAGTTGTTTAATAAACCATATGGATTGAGGAGAGTTAGATTCTGGATTCCTATTGAAGTTGTTTACTAAAACATATGGAATTCAGGTATGAGTGATCCTAATTACTAAAATGTCCTCGTTGTTGGGTTAAAGTGGATGACAAATTTGGAATTTTTAAAATTGTGTGAAGATATAATGAGTAAAAAAGATGAATTCCTAATGGGTTAGTTATCCAGGAATTAGAATACCACCTCCCACCCAAGAATTGAATTCCTCCTAAATCAAGAATTCAATTCCTAATTTTGTGTGGGTCCAACTTACTTTTTAATTCCTTAAGCCCCGTTTGGTTCATGGGAAAGGAGGTTTGTGGATAGAAAATCAATTGATTTCTCATGTTTAAGTCTCGCACATAGGAAATGGTTGCCTAGCACATGAGAAAGTACGGGGAAAGTGAAGCCCTCTTCCCAACTTGGGTTTTGTTTTCCCTCCTCATAGGAACGTTTGGGAAAATGAGCCAACATTAAATGCACATTTTTCATGACCATTTTGTCCCCATTAACAATTTAGAATTACAATATATCATTAATTTGATTTAATATGGGTATAATTGGAAAATTATACAACTTTGTTTTTCATTCCTACTCCAAACAAACATGGGAAAGGAAATAAAGTGATATCTCCTAGTTATTTTCCCAACATTATTAAACGTGGGAGATGAATCTTCAATTTCTTATCCATTGGGAAATGACATGGGAAGTAATTTCCCCTCAAATCCATTATGTGAACCAAACGGGGCCTTAATGTGAAGTAAAACACAAGAATCCTCCATATGTAGAATTCAATTTCTAATTCGAATTCCAACTCTTGATTAGTAAACACACCATTAAAGTATTCAAGAACGTATAAAAGAGAAACATATTGTCAATAGTATTAAAACCCTTGATTTGATCAAGGAAATGAATACTAGAAAATAAAAGTTTCTTTGTTATAATAAAGGAACATGACATCATATTATAATAGAATTCTCCTAAAGATAAATAGAACATTAATTGTTTTGGTTCGTTCCATGATGATTAATTGATATCCTATTACGATAAGCGTGGTTAATAGTAACATACTTGCCAAACCTAGTACCTGCCGAAGAACTTCCTAAGATGTATTTGTAATGAAATTCGACTCTTAATGATGATAAGATTGGAGTCATAGATATCAAAATGGTTGATATGCATAAGAGCTAAATTTATTGAGTATAGGTTTATGGAGTGTCTAAAGGAAACCTTATGACATTGCTTCTATCAACCGACAAACAATAGTTGTTTCCCGAAACGCACGCACACTAATAGAAAAATAGACACTGCACTGTAGTGTCTAAATATAGACACTACAACTAAAATTTTATAGACACTACATGAGAAGCATCAAAAGATAAACTATTTTGAATCATAAACACATATTCGGCCACCCGCACATACACTAACATAAAAATAGACAATCAAATGTAGTATTTAAAATATTATAGACATTGTGTGATGGTCACCAAAAGGTAAATTAATTGAAATCATAAACACTTATTCGCACATGCGCACATACATTAACAACAACAAAAACTTACACTCCAAAATATTATAGACGTTGTGTGACAAACACCAAATGGTAAACTATTTTGAATCATAAACAAATATTCGTGCATGCACACATACACTAACAATAAAAATAGACACTGCAACATAGTTTGTAAAATATTATACACAATGACATGACAAACCCCAAAATGTAAACTCTTTTGAATCATAAACATCTGACCTCTTCGTAATAAAAAAAAATTAAAAATTTTGACCCAAAAAATATTTATAAAATAAAATAAAATCGAAATAGCAATACAAAAAAAAAGACGAGGAAATAATAATATTAAGGGAAATTTACATAAATATCACTTGAACTTTTAGGCATGTATGCCATTACCACATGAATTTATAATTTTTATTTTTAACCACCTAAACTTTGTAGAGTGTTGCAATCACCACCTACGTCTAACTCAGTTAAAATTTCCGTTAAGTGTAAGAGCATTTTCGTCAGTCACTATAACTAAAACTAAGTATAAATAATTAATTTAAAAAATAAAAAAAGGATTAACCTTAATATCAAGACTTTACTTTGGAATCATCACAAGCCAAGATTGGTGCTTAGTCGTATCAAACTGCACAACCCTCCAAAATGGTCATTGGTTGTGTCTTAATTCACTACTTTGGTGCCCTTGATATTCTGAAGTAGCCTATTTCAAATCCCTCAATATAAGTCATGATATAACTATAAATAAATAGGAATTGCAAAACTCGGTAACAATGCTTGTAGTGAGTTTGCTCTTCAATTTTAACACTCCACGCTAAGAGATGCCAACAGCCAAAGAGTAGAGTAGGTTTTTTTTTTTTTTCGGTCAATAAGAGCTTTCAATAACAGGAGAGCAACCCAACAGATTACAACTCAAAGAGAGGAAAGCAAAGCCATGCGACAGAAACAGAAGTGCATGCACAGCAAAAAAAAACTCAATAGACCCATACAAGCTGCTACAAGAAAGAGCCCCACAGTGTGGGAGTGGTTCGACAATCCAGAAACAGAGAGTCTTGGCCATCTTGAACAGCACATGCTATGTGGAGGCTGAAGGAGGGCAGGGAAGGCCGTCACGATTTAAGATATGCACAAGAGAGGTGGGGGGCCTGGATACCCAGACTTCCGGACTCGACCTCGATAGTGCCAGCAACGCAAGGTGATCTGCCGCTTCATTGTTTTTCCTACTGGTCCAAACCCAGTTACAGTTTGAGAAATTGGAGTTGCATTCACGGATCCTTGATAGAAGTGGATAGAGATTCCATCTTCCACGCTTTATGTTTCCTTTCACGCTCTCGATCAGTTCTTTGGAGTCAGATTCAAAGCAAACCTCTGATAAGCCCAGCTCATATGCCCATTTGCAACCCTCAAAACCAGCAATTGCCTCAGCCATGATCGCAGAGTCCGCATGGAAAGATAGGCATTTCGCTCCCCTGAACTCGCCATTGGCATTTCGTGCAATAAGACCTGCTCCTGCTTTGCCAGAGGATGCCGACCAAGCAGCATCAAAGTTAACTTTAATAACATGGGCTTCCGGTGCAGTCCAAGAGGTAGGACTTGGAGGGGGTCCGTCGCAAGACCTCCTCACGATCTTTCTGCTATTCAACACAGCCAGCTCCTCCACTTGAGAAAGAATGGTTTTGATGGCCAAAAGAGGTTGTGGTTTACATAGATCAAACACAAAACGATTCCTTGTTTTCCAAATAATCCAGCATGTAACAGCAATAATGCATGATATGCGCCCTTTTTCCTCCTTAGTTTGGAGCCCATCCGTGGTACATTTCAGCAACCATTGGTCAAAGGTGGTAATTCCCTGTTTGTCAATTTTATAATTAAGAGGGCCACCAAACCAAATCAATTCTACCCACGGGCAAAAGAGAAGCAAGTGTTCAATAGATTCCTCATGAGCTTGGCATATGGGACAGAATGGGGTTCGAGCAATTTTGCGTTTGTAGAGAGCCATTGCCGTAGGCAGTCTACCATGAGTCGCACGCCATAGAAAGTTTTTTATCTTTGGTGGAACCTCAGCTTTCCAAATATTTTTCCATACCAAGGGGTCTATCCGTGATGATGTGGAGGCGTTTCTGGCAGTGGTCTCAACCTGCAGGGCATGGATGCAATGGTACCCGGACCGTACTGAAAATTTGCCATTCTTTTCCCCAGGCCAAACTAATCTGTCGTCCTCCCTTCCATTCCCTATAGGGATAAGCTGGATAGCAAGCTTCTCCTCGTTAGTAATTGAAGCTTGAATCGGGGTTAGGTTCCAGGTTTTGGAATCCCAATCAATTAAAGTTTCCACCCTAATGTTGGGATCGACCGAGGCCTGTAAGTTGGGGTGGAGTTTACCGTCATGAAGGGAGGGAATCCAACAGTCCGTCCAAAGCTTTGCTTGTCTACCATTTAGAATTTGCCACTGAGCTCCCTGAAGAATGATCTTTCTTCCCTCAAGCAAGCTTGCCCAAGCCCAAGAAGCTCGTCCACCTTTCTTTGCCTCCAAAAAACTGCATTCTGGGAAATAACGAGCCTTCAAGAGTTGAGCCCATTGGGAGTTTGGCTCCATGATTAATCTCCAACATTGCTTGGCTAGCAAGGCCAAATTGAAATCATTAAAATCTCTGAATCCCATGCCTCCTTGTTTCTTTGGAAGCCCCAAAGTAGCCCAACTGATCCAATGCACTTTTGTCTCATCTTGTTTTTGACCCCACCAGAACTTTGCAATCTCTTGCTCCAGCTTTTGACAGAAAGATTTGGGAAACTTAAAAATTCCCATGGGGTAAGTTGGAACTGCCTGTGCGACTGATTTGATTAGAATGTCCCTTCCGGCTTGTGATAATAAACCTTGCTTCCATCCTCCAATCTTTTGCAGCAACCTTTCCTTCACAAAGTTTAGAGCCTCACTCTTTGACCTGCCCCAAAGAGTAGGCAAGCCCAGGTATTTCCCAGTATCCATAACAGTTGGCATACCTAGGATAGATTCCAGCTCTCTTTTTAAATCGTCAGGAGTGTTGGGACTAAAGAAAACACTAGATTTTCCCAAATTGATCTGTTGTCCTGAGGCTCTGCAGTACCCATTTAGAAGATTCATCATATTGCGACAATTTTGAGCATTTGCCTTGAGAAAGAATAAGGCATCATCCGCGAAGAGAAGGTGAGAAAGGATCGGGCCATTCCTGCAAAAAGAGAGACCCTGCAATAGCTGTGTATCACATGCTTTTTTTATTAAGGAAGATAGGGCCTCACTTACAAATAGGAACAAATAAGGGGAAAGGGGGTCGCCTTGACGGATCCCGCGGGTTGGCTTGAAATAGCTTCCTGGCTTGCCATTAATAACCAATGCTAACTCCACCGATTTAACCAAGCTCATGGTCAGCCGCACCCACTTCTCATCAAAGCCCAACTTCCTCATCATGGCCTCCAAAAAATTCCATTCGACTCTGTCATATGCTTTATTCATATCCAGTTTCATGCCCAATTCAAAAGACTTGGTGGATTTTCTAAGCTTCAAAAGATGGAAAGCCTCATGAGCAAGAAGGATATTGTCTTGTATTTGTCGGTTTGGGACAAATGCATTTTGAGCAGGGGAAATAATCTCAGGTAGAAACTGTTTCAATCTGTTGGCCATAACTTTAGAGATAATTTTGTAGGAATAGTTACATAGGCTAATTGGGCGATAATGAGTAACAGACTCAGGATTTGGGACTTTGGGGATTAATACAATGTTGGTGCTGTTTAGGATAGTGGGATTACAGCTTTCAGCAAAAAAATCCTTCACAAAGCCTTGAACCTCCCTATGGATTATGTCCCAATAATGATGGTAGAAAATCCCTTGATATCCGTCCGGCCCTGGGGCCTTAAGAGATCCCATTTGCATTGCTGCATCTTTAATTTCTTGAGAGGAAATTTCCTGTAATAGAGCAGTGTTAGTGTCCTCTGTGACAACAGGATCCACACAAGATAGGATATCCAAATCATCCTCCACACCATCAGTTGAGAATAGGCCTTTAAAATGTTCCTCAATCACTCTTCTTGTATATTCATAGCATTTTTGGGAAAGGGGAGGGTCGGGGGGAGGATTGGCCTTTTTTTTCAAGATCCATGAAAACCATATATGAAGAATTTGCTTCACGTTTTTTCCCAACATCAATGAAAACCATAGCTCTACTTTTTCTTAATCTTCCAAGGGCTATGAAAATCATGTGATGCATGCCTGAACTATTTTATAACCCACCAAAATCTCATCTATCTTCGAGTTTAATTTCACAAGTAATCGAACTCCTCATTATTGTTGGTGATTGATATATTTTTTTTTAATTCCTTTTAGTTACAGTGAATGACAGAAACAAAAAAAATTAACGAAGTTAGACGTAGATGGTGAATTGCAACACTTCACAAAGTTCAGGTGGTTAAAAATAAAAATAAAAAGTTCATGTGGTAATGGTGCACATGCCTAAAAGTTCAGGTGGTATCTATGCAAATTTCCCTAATAATAATAAACTATACTTACGTAGTGTAATTTAACTTTTTTTTACTTAAAAGAAAAAATTGAATTGGTGAACAATAACTTTCTAATTTAATAAGAGAAAATGATAATTTGTGTAAATGAAAAGAAAAATAGAAAATTTGGGATAAGTCCAAAATTGATAAGATAAGTTGAGTTTAATCCTCGTGTTTGTTGCCGTTGATACAAGTCCTTTGACTTTTCTGCTTAGTAGGATGACATTCCTTTTTTTATATTTTAGGCTTATTTAGACCAATGCCCCCTAAAACTACAGTCAAATCTCACTTTGCCCCCTCAAACTTAAAATGGCCCACTTACCTTGCTTGACCGTGGTTTTGGTGACCCACTTTGCCCCCTGCCGTCAACTCCGTCTAAAAGTCCGTTAATTATGATGACGTAACAAGGGCGTCTGTGTAATTTTGTACCGATGGTTCATTATTCACCAATTAAGGGGTGACGTGTCAAGTGGAGCCCACCTCCACGTAGATAAAAATATAATTAAATATTATAATGATTAAAACTAATTTAAAAATTAAAATAAAACATTAAAAATTTCAGAACTAAAAAAAATATCTTTCCCTACCTCTTTCTCTCTCTTTACCCAACCCTCTCATCCAGATCCCACCCACACCTATTCCCCTACCCAGCTGCACCAACCATTGCCCTATCTCTCTCTCTCTTCCAAATCGCTCCCTCCCCCCCTCCTTTCTTCAACAACCATGAAAAATAATTAAAAGAAAAAAACATGCAAGTCATCATCTCCCCTTCATATCTCCCTCCTTCTCCTTCCCCTCTGCCTTCCACTCCCACTCCCCCTCTTATCTTTCTCTCTTCCCAGCTCTCTCTCTCTACCCCACTCTCTCCCATCTCTATCTTTCTCTCTCTCTGCACTCTTTCTCTCACTTTCTCAGATAATGAACAATTTTGTTGAAGAACACAAACACCATAGCAGAATGAACTATAAAAAAGAGGACAAAAAGGTGATGACCGCAGCACCACAGAGAACATAGGAGACCACCACAACAATGGCAGCCTACAAGTGCATACAATTTAGAAACCCAAAATTGCCCCATACAACTTTGACTCCCAAACAATTGCACCCCACCCCAAGATCTGCTCGGTTCAGCCCCAGAAAATCAGATCTTGCCCCCACCCCGCCGTTGTCGACTTCTTCATTTTGGCAAATTTTGATTTGGGGATTTTAGGGGCAAGCTCAATCCACTATCATGCTGAGTGGTTGAAGGTGCTGGGTGGGGTTGGGTTTGTGGAAAGGGATGTGTGGTGGTGGGTTGGGTTGGGTTTGTGAAAAGGGATGGTGGAGTGGTGGCAGCAGTAGATGGGTGTGGGTTGGGTTTGGGGTGCATAGATGGGAGGATTGGAGGAAGGTTTTTGAGTTTTTCTTTGAAGTTTATTTTTAATTTTTAGTTATTAAAATATTTAATGATTTTTAAATCTTTGTGGAGGTGGCCTCCACTTGCCACATCACCCACTCAATCGGTGTGTAATGATCCATATTTATGAAATTACCAATAAGCCCATACCACGTCATCAGTTTTAACCAATGTCTAAAAAATCGAAATTATCGCCGAAATGTCGGCGATAATATCGTTATTTTCGCTAGGCGATATTCTGGGAACAAACCAAATTATTTCGTGCAAATATCGATATTGTCGGCGAAAATATCGATATTGTCGGCGAAAATATCGCCGATATATCGATCTCGATATTATCGAGCAACGCCAACACAAAACGGTGATAATCAGGGGCGGACGGATATGAACTGGCTGGAAAAATGGCTATGGACAGCTTGTGGAGGTCTGAGCAGACCCCATGGCAAGCAGAATGACGACCGCAAGAGATGCACGCAAGGTGCTTGACGGAAAGCCACCGCGACGAAAGGCCACAGAGGTTGTATTGTTTGCTGCTGGTGAGACCCTGAATATTACCTTAGATTGTTGGGATCGATCTCACGATCATGTAGGAGAAAACGGTTCGTCAATCGGAGCCCCACAACCAAAGTTATGAATTTTAGAAGTTTTTAAGAGCTTTTAGAATTGAAGTTGCAGAGCTCTCCGAAGAAGAAGAAGAAGAAGAAAGACACAACATGTTTGGGTTGTAATCCAGCGCTTCTCATTTTAATTCCTTTTGAAATGATGCATTAACAAGGCGCCACATGTCAATTTTTAATTGGACTAACATCATAAATTCATTAAAAAGTCATATGTGCTCTAAAAAATTCATTGAAAATTATCCCAAACTTGTAATCACGTCTACTTTTATGTCGTGACTTCCAAATCACATGTACTTTTGGTTAGATTAATTGTGTAATTGACATGGATTTTGTTCATATTTGATAAGAATTTTGATAGACTAATTGTATAATTGTAAAACTCTTATTTATATTTTTTTAAATTGATATTGTTATATTGTTATATTTTCTTTTTTTTGTTATATTTTCTTTTTTTTCCTTCTTTCTTTTTTCTTTCTATTTAAGTGGGTTGCCAGCTCGCTATATAATCAACTTAAATCAGTTAAATCCATCATGTAATGCATTTCCTTCCAATTTTTTATGATAAACTAATAGATAATTGCTAAAATAAACATCCTACAAAGTTTCAATAAAAATTTCCAAGTTTTGCTTACAATTTCCGTGGTTTTTATTCAATTTTTATCGATATCGATAATATCCCGATATTTCCATCGAAATTTCCGTGTTTTTGGCCTACCGATATTTCCGATACAACCGATATTTAAGACCTTGGTTTTAACAGAGTTTTGGATGAAGTTGACGACATGGGGCAAAGTGGGTCATCAAACCACGGTTAAGAGGGGTAAGTGGGCCACTTTAAGTTTGGGGGGGCAAAGTAAGATTTGACTGTAGTTTTAGGAGGCATTGGTGTAAATAAGCCTATTTTTTATGATATAGATATATTAATTTTATTATTTTTAAATTATCTATTTGTTCCTATTATGCCCCATGAAGTATAAATCTTGTACAATAATTACAAAATTTTATTATGATTTTAATATAGGGATATACATAGGTTAATAAATCACATAATTTTAGAATAATTTATTATTTTAATAGTTGTTCAAGCATTCGTCTCTGCATTCCTTGAGATTCATACTTTTGTTCACCCAAGAATGCGTAGTATCTAACAATTTCAAGCCAACGAATTTGAGAAATTCATCTTAATTTGTTTTCTGATAGCTTAAGGGTTTATTGTGCACACATCCTAGAGATGAGTCCGCCAAATTCCATTTTTCTTGAGACTTAGGCTTGAATCGTTTTAGACACTGGTAGACTGGATTCTCAGCAATACAATTTCCATTCGTTCCAGAGAAGCCATAATGATCACACACATCTCTAGGTCTTCATAAATGGGCAGTCCAAGCTTGATCTTCTTTCTTCCAATGAAAGTGAATACAAGAATGAATATGAATATCCATATCCATATCCATCCTATTGTGTAGGTAAAGTAACATATTTCTATGCTCTCAACTTGGTGTATGGTAGGTGTTTTAGTTTATGCACATGAGTTTATGTAGATATATTATCCTATGGTGTAGGTATATTGTCCTATTGCATATTGCATAGGTATATATATGTGTATTTTTTTTTCATATTTTCGATAATATGTAATAGTATTTATGTACATTTTTTTTATAAGTAACATATAATTTTATTCGTCTATTTTTGTATCTGACTTATTTTTAATCTTCTAATTTATGTTATTAACTTATAGGTAGTCTTCTAATTTATGTTCCTAAATTATAGGTAACACGATTTATCACTAAGTTTTTTTCGTTGCTAATAATAACACTATTGACTTGTATGTCAGGTACATAATTTCATGTGAGTGCTTGTTTGGTATAATATGTGGGTCTTTACTTTTCATTGATTAAACTGTATTTTATTCTTATATTAGGTAAATATTATCAAGGAAATAATTCAAAATTTAAATTCTAAAATTCAATTACAAGGAAATAATGCATTAAATTTAGATTTTCAATGTGTTTTCCTTATTTACCTCAAATGGTAAAATTGACACCCAAAAAAAAAAAAGTCAAAGGACCTACATCTAAAACAAAAAACACGTGGACTAAACCTAATAACAACTAATCATTTTGAACTTAGATCTAAACCGCCCAAAGAAAAATAATTTAAGTTGATGTTCAGGATTGAGGATTCCTATCCTTATTACTAAACTATTATATGGGAGTAACAATTTTCCTTTTTTTTTTTTTTTTTTTTAATAATTTCAACCTTGTTTTCCAATCTTAGATTTAATATTAAATTTTAAAAATGGTAGAAATTAAAAATAATAATAGTTATTTTCTTTATTCTCTTTAGAGATTTTCTATTTAAACCCCGCACTTCTCTTTGTTTACCCCAAGACTTAAATCATTAAGCTGTAAGTTTTATTATTGTGTAAAAAGACCAAAAAGGTCATCCAACTTAATAATTAACCCTAGCATCTATACACACACCCCACCACTCTTTACTCTTCTCTTTTAAAGACATAGAAAATTGACGAGCCTACCTCTTTAAATATGCGTGGGAGTTGATGGAAAGACTTGTTGATTATCAACTCAACAAAACCCAAGTGTTGGAATTCCAATTACAGTTCTTGGAGAGAGGTAAAGTTGTACTCTTTCTCTAGAAAGTATTAAATTTTTGGTTTAGGGTTCTATTTGTTTGTGTTTTTTTTTATGGGAACAAAGAAAATTGTGGGGTTTAAATAGAAAATCTCTTTTATTTCTTATTTTTTTCAATTTGGGGAGTATTTAAGGGTAGTTTGGGAAAATAGTGGGGTTTTCTTAGAAAGTGTGAAAATTTAAATTAAAAGATGGGGTGAACTTAGAATATGGGGTGAACTAAGAGAAGTGTGGGGTTTAAATAGAAAATCTCTTCTCTTTATCCGTTGCTAAGTAAAGCACGGCCAACTTGAGCTCCAAATAGGCTGCAAATTTCAACTTTAAACCTAAAGCCATAATTTGGAAACCAAACAAATAAACACAAGTTGAGAGCTTTGAATTACTGGGACGGCCATTTTCAACTCATTTCCTCATCGAAGCCCCCAAATCAATGACGAATGACTCTGATTCCTCCTCTCTGATTCGCCTCAACATTGGTCAGCTCCCTCTCTCTGTTGTAATCCATCTTAATATGAATTTGCTGTTTCTTGCAGTATCAAAAATGTCTTTAAATCGATTCGATTGCTCTGAAATGGAAGTGTAAACCCTAAATTTTAATTTGCTCCCTAGTCTCTGAAAAGAATATATTTTTGTTATTTTGGTGCCTGGGAAAACCAAGCAAAATAAGAAAAATGAATTGAATATTTTAATTCTACGGGATGAGATTGGGAAGAAGTTCGGCCATGTAAGGCAATTAGTGCAACCTTTGAATGGAAGAGCTGTGCATATGTGTGTGTTTAACTAATTGAAGTTGTAAATAGTTGATGATGTAGATTAATTATTGGACTTAAACTTTTTGATAGCGTACCTATACTATAGAACTTGAGAATTGGGTACATAATTTGGTATACTTTTATTGTTTGTCAACAGGAGGAAAGAAGTTTTGCACTACTATTGATACTTTGACTCAGCGTGAGCCGGATTCCATGCTGGCTGCTATGTTCAGTGGTCGCCATACTCTGTGTCAGGACCCCGAAAAGGTATACACTTCTGCTTGGTTGGAGCAATTTCTGTCTTGCATTTTCATCGAATGTTAGATATGGAGGAATGAAGCTCGGATAAATTCTATTAAACAATTGTCGCTTGACTAAAAGATGTGGATCAATTTCAGCATAGTTTGATTTTTAAATCAGTCTATTTAGATTAAACACTATACTACTGTTTAATGAAATGGTAAACTTCTGCATCAAATGAAACCAACTAGCTATTAATATGTCAAGCAAGTTTTTCTTCCTCATGCAGTTTATTAGAAGATTGTTAATTCCTTCATTTGGGAACCCTTTTATAAAAACTTCTCAAATATTTTATATCCTTCTTTTATTCTTGCAGGGATATGTATTTCTTGATAGGGATGGCAAACATTTCCGGCACATCCTTAATTGGTTGAGGGATGGTGTTGTTCCCACATTAAAAGATTCGAAATATACAGAACTTCTTAGGGAGGCTGAATACTATCAACTTCTTGTAAGTGTGGTTTTAATATTCATTTATTCTTGTTTAGAAGAGTTGGTGATATATTTTGAGTTCATCAGGATTGCACTTTGATTCATGTTGTATACTTGTTTATTCAAATCATTAGTTCCTTCTCATTTAAACTGATGGGAGGTTCAAATAAACTTGAATGCTCACTGTTACAAATGTAAGTGATTTCAGTTTGCTAAAGAAAGTTTTGATTCGATATAGATTGAAAAATGTCATAATTTCTGTAATATGGTATGCTAGGCTTGAGAGAGAGCACTACGGAGGAAAATCATTTGCATGGATCTCTTTAGAGGGACTTATTCAATGCCTGTAGTGCTATTTCCTACTTGTTTCTAGTCATGTGTGGCCCATGGGAGCAATTGTCGTGGTTGCCAACTTGTCTTTTTATACTGGTCAGTTGGCCTTATTTACTATCCAAGTGAACTCAAATACACAAGTGATGTAATTAATCTTTGTTTCTTATAAGGCGTCATTTTTCTATCTACATTCTGTTATGTAAGTGTATATGATATATAAGGTAATGTTCTCTTGCGATATACAGTCTGGCAACATAAGCATCTTAATTGCCAAACTGTGAATCTGGACTACACATTCAAGCAATGATCAATGTGGTTACTAGTTCAGATTCAGTCTATTAACATAAAATGCTTATAATTTGAGACTGTCGGCAATAAAACAAATCTTATATATTGCAACTATACAACTCTAAACCATTTTATGTATTTTTCTCTTATCTCTAACTATGTTGAAGTAGTGGAGTTTTATACCTGTGCTGAGATTCATGCATCAATCTACTAATAAATTTACACGTCAAACATTATTGCCATTTATTTCTCCCATCACAACTAATCCTGCCATATTTAGAGATGGGTGCTGCCTCTTTCTGTTTGATCAGTAATCTTGTATCAACAATTCTATGAACTTATGAAACTGTTTCAGGGACTGATAGATGGAATACATGCTATCCTCAATAAGAAGGAGGAGGACAAAGAGTTAGATACAGAATTAACACGTACTGATATCATCAAGTGTATACAGTCTGAGAGAGTCAGGTTTCGAGGTGTCAATCTTTCTGGCCTTGACCTTTCGAAATTGGTAATTTCTCAGGTTCTCAGTTCTGAAACAGTTCTAGCAGTAGATTTGTGCCTTGTAGGATTTGTTTTCTAGAAATTTGGAAAAACGCATTTCAACTGCAAACTACAATAAGCTAGTTTCCGTTTAGAACATGTAGCATCAGCATTACAGGCACGGAATGGGGCACTCTAAAGAGATCCATGCATCTATATTTTCTCTGCAATGCCCTCTTTCAAGCGTAGTGTACCGTTCCTTTTATAACCAAAATTTATTACATTTTGAATTTAATTTTGAATATATGTTAAGAATGAACAAATTTTGCTCTAAGCATGTTGAAACCACTTACATTCATTGCTAGATTATTTAAACCTTCTATGAATTTAAATGAAAACCAACCGAAGTTTCATGCTTTAATGCACTTGCTAGTGAATAAGAATATCAAGCAGACCACTAGTAGTATCTATTTGGGTCATGATGACAATTGGTATTCACCAAATGTTCTGCACAGCACACAGGACCTGAAGGAATTCAAGTACTTTACTGCAGCTTTTCTACAGTTGATTTGAAGCTGCTCTAGAAAAGCCAGTTTAAACTTAGCCAGTTGTGTTACCAAATTGAGGCATATGAGTGCTACTTTCGAAATTGATTCTTTTTTTTAATTAGGAACTTCTTTTGGACGGTAAAAATGCAAGAAAACCTCTGTTTGGTACTATGTCTTTGATGTTGTGGTCTTATTTTATCAATGGAATTGCAGGACCTGTCATTTGTCGACTTCAGCTATGCATGTCTGAGAAATGTCTTTTTCTCACGTGCAAACCTTCATTGTGCTAAGTTCAAGGTAAGTTTAAGTGATAGATGGTACATCTGGTCTGTTGAGAACAACTACTGTTATTTATTATACATGCTATATCTTGTTAGAAATACCCACTCTATTTTCTACAAAAGAACATCGACCTGGTTTAGCATCCACGATCCAAAGTTTTAATTGTACACTTGTATTAAAGTTAAAGATTTTCTACTGTTTATTTTATTTCGTATATAAGGTTATCATTTCTTTTTATAACATCAGCATGACTATTGAAGCTTTCATATTTTTGTCACAGGATGTGGATGCTGAGGGTGCCATTTTTCACAATGCAACTTTGCGGGAGTATGGCATTGAAATTCCCCAGCAGTGATATTGATTATATAATATGTATAATATGTTAGTGGGCTGCCTGATTAATGCAGTTATCTTTTACCTAGGGAAGATGTGAATTTACTGGGGCAAATCTCCGTGGAGCTTTGTTGGCTGGAGCTAATCTTCAGAGTGCAAATCTACAAGGCAAACTTTTTTCCATTCTGATTAAACTTTTTTCTTTAATTTTTTTAACTTCTAGTAAGTTTATGTGCCTCTTGTTTACCCCTATTAAGACTTCGAATTTGACTTTTAATCATGTTTTACCCTTTTGCAGATGCATGCTTGATTAATTCTAGCTTCTGCCAGGCAGACCTGCGTTCTGCACACCTACAGGTTCTGCATTTATCAATTTAAATATGTAGCTCACTTATTTTTCAAGTAATTGTCCTTCTTGGTTTTCCAGAACATCCATTAATGAGATAGTAACTGTTTGTCTGTGATGCTTCATGCAAGAAAGATGAATTAGTAACTGTTTATCAATTTAAATATGGTGCTGAACATATTTACTTCCATTAATGAGGGCAAAGTTAACTGCACGTCTTATATTCTGTCAGTTGCCTGTATTACTTTGATTCTTTTTTCTTTTTATCCTTAAGAGTTGATTCCCAATAATGGTTGAGCTTATTTTTCCTACTTCATTCCATTGTCTTTTATACAGATTTTGTTACCCAAAAAAAAAAAAAACAGTAAATAAAGTCGTGGCTTTTAACGAATTAAAGCAAAATAGAAATTTAGGCTTAGAATTTTTCTGTGGCACATGAATGAAATTGCATCTTAGAGGGTGGTGAATAGGACATTATATTTTTCTTTTACAAGCTAACTATAATGGATCTGGATCCTCTGCTTGCTTTTTCTCTGCCATGATCTGCTTGACTTTTATTCTAAGTATGACACCTCATTTAAAATATATCTAATGGCTAAAAAGACTGCCACATAATTTTGAATAGAATAGAAAAGAAAAACCTTTAACAATAACTAAAAAAATAAATATTGTCGTCCCTGTATTCACATCAAGTTTTTCTTCCTCATCTTGATTCTCATGTATTTGGGACAATATGTATCACCCTCCGAAGTTCAGGAAATACAATTGAAATTACTTTTCTAACACATTGAACATTATCTTTCTTTTCTCACATAAGAAAAGATTATTTCAAAGCATATTGATAAAAATTGAAGAAAAAGAACATGACGGTGCTGGCATGGCTGCAGAAAATATGCAGAATTTTGCAAATGCCTATTTGGCCAAATACATGACTAAAATTTTATGTTTGAAATCAACAATAATTTTCCATAGTAAAATACTGGAATTGAAGTGTTTGTTAAGAACAAATATTTGAAATTGAAGGACCCAACACTTTTTTCCCCCATTTAAGGATTGATATTGATCATCTTGTTTGGTTCTTGGGAGAAAACCTGATTTGGTTAAAGAGAATTTTACTTCCTAGGTTTGATGTTTTTTTTAGTGTTTAAAGATGATGTGTTGTCAATTTTTTAGCCTTTAGATATATTTTAAATGAGGTGTCATGCTTATAATAAAAGTCAAGTAGATCATGGCAGAGAAAAAACAAGCAGAGGATCCGGATCCAACTATAATTCTTGCCCCTTTTTTTCGATTTCATATAAATGATATGATTATTATCAATTGACATAGGATTTTTTTTAAAAATATTCTTGAAAAGAGAGCACAACTCTTAACAAATCTGAAAATTTACAGTATTAAGCTTAGACATATATGTCTACCATTCTGGAAAACCTTAGATGCATTAGAGTTTGCTTGATAGTTTATAATGCGTGCCAATCTTGAAACTGCTGCTGTCAGGAAATATTCCAGCAGCTGTTTCAATTCAAATAGGAACACTTTAAGACATCCCAATCCTCTCCTTTGCAGCATAAATTTCAGATTCCATGTTGGTTTTATTTGGGAGGACTAATTCCACTTCCTACTTGCAGTATGCTCTTTATGATCTCGGCTCATGATTTTGCTTTTAGCGCTTATAGATAATTGATTTCAGACTACAACGAGCACAACGATAAATCTGTCTAGAAAAGCCTTTCTGTAATTCGTATTCACCGGCTGATTGGCTTACTTATTGTGAGCTTTTGTATGTGATTCCTTCTGTTCGTTGCCAGTGAGCTACACAATAACGATATTCTTTACAAACTAGTAGTGCCAGTCCATCATGGGAACCTACTGCATATGTGAGATAGTATGTTTCTTTCTAAATGACTCATAGTCATAGAGCATGAAAACACAAGGACCACTAGGAAGATGACTCTGCTATTAGAAACTGAAGGAAATAAGAAGGAAAGTAAAAGATGTCCACCAAAAATATTGCAATAGAGAAAAAAGCTGTCTCTCTGTTTCTCCCGCTCTCACTGTTAATCGTTATGAATTCAATATTGTTGTATTAGGAGGTTGCCAAATATTTTCTTTGGTGTGACTTCATTTTAAAAAATAATAATAATAAGAGAAGAATTTCCTGATTTTCATGCTGATCGCACTGCAATTAATCATTCAATCGTTTGTTTGTCAATGAGTGCAAGATGCCTTAGGATTTGGTACTTAGAGGGTAATAATATATTACTTGTTTCTCTTATTTTTTTCAGAATGCTGATCTTACAAATGCCAATTTAGAGGGAGCTATTCTGGAAGGAGCAAATTTGAAGGTAAACTGGAGGTTATGTGCCAAAAAAAAAACATGTAATCTGAAATATGTCTCTTATGCTTAAGAGATTAAAAGCATTCCTATAAATTGATTTTGAGAGCTCAATTATCCTGTTTGACTTCTAAAGAAGCTTATGAATTGTCATAATTCTAAGTTTTCTGAACCACGTAGTTCCATCGGCTTGCTAATACATTGCAACTAAGGGGAGATATCTTTGCTCTCCCTTTTTTGGAGGAGAACAGTACCATTAGAATAGTTTTCATTTTCTACCAAAACATTTTTGCCTTTTTCTAAAGCTTCATTTTCTCTGAGATAATAGACGGAAGGGGATAGAGATGTAAAAATGATTCTTCCATTCCCTTGTTTGTTTCACCTTTATGGAAGGATTGGGGACCTGCATTTTTCTATCAAACAATTAATGGGTAGATTGGGGACCCATTATTTGTACTTTGTAATAATCTTTTGCTTCTGATTCCCTACATATAACCAAACTAGGGAAGGGACATTCAAGAAGAATACCATTTTAGGGATTAGTTCTAATGTTCTACTATTAGACATTTCAGCCTTCTTAGTACTAGGGCAATTAGTTCTCATATTTTAATCCGAGACATTTCAGTTTCTTTCTCTCCTTGAGTTATCTTTGTTGGCTATTTCCTAGAGGTATTTAGTTATATACCCATTCTTAGCACTAGTGATATGGATAAACCCTACACCATTTAATTTCTATAAACAAACCCAAAAAAGGACAGCTGGCCCGGTTGAATTATTTCCTAACCCAAGCTTCCTTCTTGGCTATTTCCTAACCCACGCTTCTTTCCTTTCCTCTTCACAACCTGGTTGCCTACCTAGTAATGTGAGGGGGGACATTGAATTACTTTAACACCCCTGGGACATTTTCAATCACCAGGATTCCTAAGATTTTTTGATTCTCGGGATCCCTAATGGTGAAGGTTGGATAATTTTAAGGTGAATTAGTCTTTCATGCTTCAGTGAACATAATAAATGTCGGCAGTGAAACTCTATTGCTAGATAGAGAACATAATAATACCAAAATGTTTATCATATTAGATTTGGCGTCAAATTTGTGGTGCGTTTGGGAAAATGTCTAGTGATTACACTAGGTAGTCATTGGAGGTGAGTGGTAAAAGAAAAGCATTGTAAGATATCCATTGAATTATTTTAAACTTTGGATTCGGCATTCTGAATATCTTGACATTGGACTAGGTAGTCATTGGAGGTGAGTGGTGAAGGTATAAAAGGAAAAGCAATGTAAAATCTGTGGTGCTTTTTCTTTAATGATGCATTTTGAATATCTTGACATTGGAGAGGAAAATGGTTTTTTGGTTATTGACACTGCATGTGCAGTAAGAGTCACTTTTTTGTTACATATTCTCGTGCTTGGTATATACTATATTGTATATTTTTTTTCCTACATGCTATAGGCAACAGGTTTTATTTAATTGATGTTGCATGAGTAGGAAGAGTCAGTTAACAATTTGGTGCTGCATGTCTCTTGCTTAGAAGTTGTGCCAAATTTATTCCTCGATGCTTCCGTGAGATGGACTTATCGTTAATAAATGGTTCATTAGTAATATATCATTAAGTGCAATTTAAATTAATTAGGGAGTGTACATGGGGCAGGGGCCTACAAGTGGCGAACAAAGACAAGTTAAAACGAAATATTTAAGAAATGGCTCAATTGAAAAAATGTATTCATGTGGCTGACATAAAATAAATTGAGTTCACATATTGAAATATATTTATGGCACCTATCTTTTAGTTTGCGGAGCCAACTTTTGTTCATGTTCTTCCTCTCTCTCTCTCTCTCTCTCTCTCTCTCTCTCTCTCTCTCTCTCTCTCTCTCTCTCTATATATATATATATATATATATATATATATATATATATCATATTTGTGTATAATTGCATGTGAGAGGCACACATTTCTTATACGTTATTTGATTTAATGTTGAAAGAAAGAACTCAGCATGATTTTTTGAAACATTAATTCCGTGATTAAGAATGTTCATATGTATGACAATCATATAAGCTGGTATAAGAGGTTGTTATGGAGAAATACCCCATGATTACCTAAAATGAATATCAAAGAAAAAAATCTGTAGTTTCATCTTATATCACATTAAGTTTGCATAAATGAATCTTAAAAGAATCTGCTCCCTACCGCTCTCATAATTGATTTGTTTGGCTGAATTTTTTGCGTGCTAGGGTGCCAAGTTGAGCAATACCAATTTGAAGAATGCAAACCTTCAACGA
The DNA here is from genome assembly GCA_020521455.1 of Prunus kanzakura. NCBI lineage: Eukaryota > Viridiplantae > Streptophyta > Magnoliopsida > Rosales > Rosaceae > Prunus > Prunus kanzakura. Next base: position 95,986 of record BPUM01000186.1, read on the forward strand.
GCTTATTTACGGCAAGTGAATCTTCGAGATACGGTAATGAAAGCTGATCGGCATTCTGTGACTTTTCTTTTGGTTATTGTTTTCAAAACCAAGAAATAGATTGATCAGGTTACTAAACATAAACAATGTTGCATTCCAAGTTCGGTATTTACTTTCCGCTCTTGAATTTCATTAGGGATGCCTGGGCTTATGGCTTTCCTTTTGTTCATCTCAACTCTCAAATTGTAGTATATTTTTACATGTGCATAATCTAAGGTCCATTGTAGCATTGAGAAGGCCAAGATCTTTTCTTGATAACTTAGTTGATAGTTGTATCTTTCAAGGCAAGAAATTGAGGATATGACTGTTCTTTTTATGTTTTGAACAGCATTTGGAAGGTGCAAAGCTCGACGGTGCCAATTTACTCGGAGCAATGAGATGACACTCAGTGTTGCTATTGTAGATCCTGTGGAGGTTTGTAATTCTGTTTGTGTATAACCCGTCTGCCAAGATTCCCATTGTCCAATTTCTGGGTTGAGGCAACCACCCTAATAATCAAATGATGTGGTTTGTACATAAATCTTAGACCCAAATTCAATTCATTTGGTGATAAATGTCTAGTAGTTGATAAAGATGAAAGGGTAAATTACGACAACGGTCGCTGAATCTGTACCCGATCTTCACTTTCGTCCTACAATACAGTTCTTGAATTTAACTGTGGTCCTCGTACTTCTACGTGTGTATCGCTTTCCGATTATCAATTCCTTCACATTTTTTGTTAATCAAAGGGATAATTTAGTAATTCTACCGTACATCAGTAACAAATTAGAATAAAATGTATAAAACAAGATTTAAGAGTGAAAAATCAAGGAAAAAAAAAAACTTAAATAAGTGGAAATTTTGCCCATGCTTCCTCCCCGCACCTCTGGACCGCATCTGCATGATCATCCACTGCTCTACATATCTCCCCTCCTCTGCACCACAGGGACCGTAAAATTTGACCGACACCTCAATAATTGTTCTGGGGGCCCAAATTCAAACCTAGACTCAAGTTCAAGGATCATCACCATAATTATTTCATTTTTTTACTTTTTAATTAAGAAATAAAATTATTAATTTACACTTCAAACCAATAGAAAGGTTAAATTATTCTGTGTGTCCTTTTTTATTTATTTATAGAAAATATGATATTGCATTAGTAAGAATTAGCATGTTAATGGAAGTCTGGTTAAAACATTCTTAGAGAAAAACAGAACATCGGGAGAAGAAAGAGTATCACTCATGTTATTTACTAAACATAAGAGTCAAACAAGAAAGAAGATAAAATTACTGTGTCTTTATCCTTGTTATTGTCGTTAAAAAGATAACATTACTGGGTCTGTATCTAGAACAGGAAAGAAAATAAAAACCTTTCACTTTCATTGAAGATAAGATAGGATAAGGAGATCTCAAAAAGTTTGACGATAAAGACAGCATTGACACATTGGGCCAAAGTGATGGTTACATAGAGTTATAATGTTTCTTGGAACAGGATAAGGCTACTCGTAATGTCGGCAAGTTATTCACCGTACACGTGTCAAGTACTGGAACGTAGACTTAAATGACTTGGTCGAAATCATGAGATTAATGCTATTGGTGGGTGGACGCAAGTCTCAGTAGCTTTATGTGAGGATCGTTGTTGAAAGTTTTGATAGCAGATTGTCAGAAAGATTCTTGCTTATCCAAAGCGTTGGCAAAATCTTCTTGTAGGGCTTTTGCTTTTCCCAATCTACCATTCTTTTTCACCTTCAAATTCACTAGGAAAATATATTGACTTGCGATGCTTTGAAATGTTGTTTTATGATAAACTATGTGTCCCCTTGTATTTAGTTATTATTATTTCAATGCGAGTTCTAATTACCAAATGCCAAATTCAAAACATGTGACTTACAAGTCTAAAAATGACATCATATTGGGTGTAAACATAACGTTAACGTAAGGCACATTATATTTCAAAGATAATGTCGGTCATTTTCCAATATTAAATAGCTTTTGTTTGTACATTCTTAAAAAGGACGGAACATGATAAAAAAGTTTTGAAGCGAGATTAGACAAGTTTATAATTTAGAATTAAGAGAGGTTAATGGCTCGATTCCTTCGTACACGGTAAAACCTTCACCGGACATACCACCTACACATGATAATAAGGTAGGTCTTCTTGATCCCATTTGATATCTGTTGTCTTTATTAATAGCTTGTTGCATATTAGTCATTTTGTTTAAATGATTCTTCATAAGCTATAGGCTATGCTCACGGCCAAGAGGCAAATACCTAATTGGCACAAAACATGGCCAACGGGGAACAAAAAGAATAGTCATGTAGTCATATATATAATTAATTTAAGGTAAGACGATCTTACCGACATCCGAAAGATGTGGCATATCGAGTGATGGAGACTGAGAGTAGAATCAGACAAACTACTTCTTTTCTCTTACTTTAATATCGCATTTGCAAGCGTTGTATGGAGCTCATTGGCTGTGGGCATTTTTGTAATTTCAGACAAACCAGTTACACCTCCCAAAACTCAAATTGGATAAAAGCGATTCTGCTCATAATCGCTTTTTTTTTTTTCAATTTTAATTTAGAAGTGCTTCTATTAGAATGCCTTGAAAAAAAACATTTGGAATTGCTACCTAGAAAAGCACTCTAGGTGCTTCTACAAAGGCAATTTTATCAAGTTCTTCCACCAAACGTTGTAAGAAACGCGCTTTGTTGTACCAAATAAGCCCTTATAATTTAAAATAAAATAAATTAAAAGGAAAATGAAAGGTGTTGTGTGTTTCCCTTATAAAACGGCATCTTCACGTTCCTTCCTTCACAAAAGATCAAAATCCATTTATATTTTCTAGAGAGAAAGAGAGAGAGAGACAATGGCAGGAATCGTTCACAAGATTGGAGACGCCCTCCACATAGGAGGAGGAGGAGGTAACGAGCACAAGAAAGACGAGGAGCACAAGAAGGAAGGTGAGCACCACAAGGACAAGAAAGACGAACACCACAAGGACAAGAAAGACGACCACAAGAAGGACGGCGATCACAAAGACAAAGACAAAGACGACAAGAAGAAGAAGAAGAAGAAGGACAAGAAGAAGGATGGCCATGACAGCAGCAGCAGCGACAGCGACTAATCTATAATATTCTGGTAATCCATCATCTTCCTCTGCATTTTGTTTCATTAACTTTTGATGATCGGATATATGTGCAGAAATATTTATTTTATAATTTTAGTAAGTTATTTTTGCATGTATCTGATTGTGATTTGTCTATAAGCTAAAGTGCAATACAGTTCTATAGTCTAAATTATTCTAGATTAAATAAATATAGGGAATAGGGTTTCTGCTATGTCTTAATATTGAGATCTATGATGTAGACACGGACTTAGCCAAGTTGGCTAGAGCAAATGTGCTTTTGTACCCGAGTTCGCATCACCCTACTCCTTATTTAGATTAGATTAGATTAGAGTAGAATATCGTTTTTATAAAAAATTAAAAAAACAGTGAGATCTGTGACATGATCTAAATATGTTTAATTAAGAACAACACGGCTGTGTGGAGGATCTGGATTCTCAAATACCAAGATGACAAATAATGAAAATATTGTGTGCAATGAATTTGATTTTCTTTGCCGTTGCTTAATGAATTTGTTAATCTCTACTTAATTATATTTGTGTTTTTTTTCATTTGCCTTGTAGGTGTTTGGGGCGTCCTGAGATGAGAACATGCTCAATTCCTATTTCCTTTCCGTTTACGACCCAACATTATGTTTTACATTTGAAGAAAAGAAAAGGCTTGTTCCGCAGCCCAACCCCGAAAAAAAAAAAGAAGAAAAAAAAATTCGTGTTTGATGTTTATCTGCTGAATGCTGTTGCTAGTAGTAGCTATATATGTAAAATGTTTCTAAGCAGGCACTGAATATAAATGTGAAACCTCTTACCGACTTTCATATGAATAAGGATAAATGCTTAATATTATCTCTGTCTTTCGTATTCAAGTGGTTTGTTGTTTGTATCTTATGCTTGTTCTGTCTCGATTAACACCATCGCCCCATCAAAATGCACCTAAATTAATTGATGCATATGTCAATTCTTACTTCCTACAATGTACAATTTCAAAGAAATGAAGAAACGAAGAAACAAAGAACATCACTTGCGGTAGTTTGACCATGGCCGAAATACGTGTACAATTGTGTTCACTTGAGGTAGTTTGACCATGGCCGAAATACGTGTACAATTGTGTATGCGCTAGAGAATTTTTCGTAAGACTTTTATAAAAACTGACATTGATGAAAATATAAACCTTGACCAAAAAGATGAAACTATAAACTAAATTTTGGCTATATACAATAAAAACTCTGTAATTAGTCATGTCCACTCGTATATATATAACAACTGCGAAATAAGGTTTTTTTTTTTTTTCTTTGTCAGCTGCAAACTAAGGTTATGGAGGAGAAGTTGCACAATCATAAATAGTGCGAGTTGAGAAAGCGCGCGCAAGAGGAGTAATCTTAGCCGTTAATTCCATCCGACGGTGTACCAAAGCCGTACGCCGTCGTTTGTTCGGTATGAGGCGAAATTGCTTCATCTCTAAACCCTGTCTAAACCTTGTTGGGTTCCCATTCTTTGATTCTCACTCTGCTATCTCTCTCTCCAGGTGCGCTTCCTCCTCATTTTTGGGGATACTCCAAACTGTCACGGCCAGTTTGTTGCATTGCATACAGTTTGGGCCCAAATTTGTGCCAATAAAAAGGACCTGTTTATTTTGATATTTTCTTTGGCTTAAAGTCATTTTTAGTCCCTGTAGTTTGGCACTTCAACCACTTTTGATCCTGTAGTTTCGTATTTATAGCAATTCAAGGACAAGTTAGTATTCCTGTCAATTTTTTTGATGGTGTAGGGGGCAATTTCGTCAACACAAAATCCTTGAGCATAAAAGCTTGTTTGAAACTCCCCTAATTTCATATTAGGGCTTGAAATTGGTTATTTGTGTTTAGGGTTCTTCAAAAATTGGGATTAGTGGTTGAATTTCGAGCCCTAATATGAAATAAGGAGAATTTCAGACAAGCTTTTACGCTCAAGGGTTTTGGGTTGACGAAATTGCCTCTTGCATCGTCAAAGATATTGACAAGAATACTAACATGTCCTTGAATTGCAACAAATACGAAACTACAGTGGAAAAATTGATGAAATTGAAACTACAGGGTCAAAAGTAGTTGAAGTGCCAAACTACAGGGACCAAAAGTGACTTTTGGCCATTTTCTTTTATAGAAAGTTACAAACAAGACAACTGTGTCTTGTATTGGGTCTTCACTCTTCTGATAGGAGGAAGAAGGAAGTCCCAACTCCAGTAAGTAAGCTCGCTGTGACGTCGTCGTTTTCGTCTGAAACCTAGAATTTGGATATTCAATTGCAGTCGCTGTAATTGCTATTTGTTCTCAACTGACTGAAAAATCCCAGGTCATCCTGTTTTTGTTTATTTATTTATAATGCATATAAAAAGTTTATTTTCTTTTTGTTGTGTAATTTGTTTTCCCAAAACTTGTAGTTTATTATCCTCGCATCCTTTTCTACTGAAGCTGAAACATTAACTGGGTTAGTTTCTGTTTGAAATTTGGAGCTGTCATTGGTAGTTCGCTCTGTCTATATTGTCTTAATTATGGGGGTTGGATTTCTCTTAAAGTTCCATTTGGCAAACCAGACGTACATTTGTTGTTGTCAGTAGGAGCAGGGAAGCCCAATCCACTGCTGATACTAAATACTATTTGAGCCTTTAGCTTAATCTCTCACAGTTCCATTAGTGTTGGCTTATTCTCAAACAACCTTTTTCGGGTTTTGTTAGTAGTTGGGCTTTAACATGGTATCAGAGCTTTTGGATTTCAGTGGTTTCCTAAGAATTAGATGTATAGATTTCTTCGTTGAATCCGTTCGGTTATCTTTTGTTTGTTGTATCATGATAACAGCTAACTTGCATTTATGTTTGATTTTTCTGAGAATAATAAGATCAACTTGTTGTAACATTGGGCAGGGCCAATCATTTATATGGAAATGTCCCCTTTTACGCCTATTTGAGTTCACTTGAGCTGTTATTTTAATGCATATTGACCATATCAGAGAAGAATTTCATGGTTATTAGCGATCTTGATATTTAAAACCGAACGGATATTTTGGCATATGCTATGTTCTTATCTTAGTTAGTCATAGTTGTATTACCATATGAGATAAGCTCTTACTGTGTTCACTATGTCTTGTTATGCTGCAAGTCTTGGTTGGGTGATGATTCTGGAGCCATTCATCTTTCTTGCAACTTCTGCATTTTTTTGTCTAACCAATGTAACTCAACTATTTCATACTTTCAGTAAAACAGTATATATCAAACATACAGTTCACGAGTGATTAAATTTCTCCCAAATAATTACGAATACAATGATATGTGCTCTCTTGCTTCCTTTAGCACACTCTTTCTAATCTTTCTAATCTTCATTCATGAGTTAATTTTAAAATGACATTGATATATTTCTTCTTTCCATCTTGTAGGAGACATAGATTCATGTATTCTCATTGTTCACCCGTTTTGGTTTACTTCCTGAGATGACAGGGCAAAGTTCCCCATTAATTCAAAGACCATGTTTTGGTCAGTAAATTAACTTTCTTTATGTGTTGAGCGTGCCACTGCTAGCAATTTTTCAACCCTAACAGACTTATGGTAAAAATAACTTGCGCCCCAAGTTACTGATTTTGACCAAACGATTGTGAATTTGGGTGAGGAATATCTCCCAAGTAAGTTCTTTTCTATGCCTTAGACTGGTAAGGACTTTTACAATTTATCTCAGTATAAAAACCGGCAGTTCTGGCCAGAACAACTAATAACAGATTGAACTGATTTTAGGCAGAACTCCCCTTTACAAGACTCAAAAAGGGAAAACTGACTACATGAAAACGAGAGGAGGGCTGTGCTTCCATTTCTGCCTGGTTAGTTGCCTCTGTTCTGGGCTGGATTGGGTGCGTCTGTGCTGGGCTGGACTCTGGACAGCTTCCACTGTTAGGCTTCGGCTGCAAATCGATGCCAAAGCTTGAGTTTGGCAGAGCTTTAATCTACTTCAAGCCCTGATGGCTTCTGGATGGGCAGAACTGGGACTTCTCCAGTCTGAAAGGGGCAGAAGTGGCTGGACTTGAGCTGGGGATGTACTACGGTACCTGTGCGGCTAAGTCAGGGCTCTTCATAAATTTGTTGAGGTTTTCATATTTGAGAGAACTCGAACTCTGCTAAACTTGGCTTTTGCTGAACCAAATTTGTAACGAGAGAAATCTCGTTATTGTTGAGTTATGAACTGGGATTCAATTCAGGAGCAAGGGTCTAACTGCCTTTGCTGGGGGAAAATAGGATGATTCTGCAAGCTTGTCTGAGAAGCTCTTGCATTTGAAGTACTTCAGACTCTGAGTCTGTTGTAACTTGCTTGAGATTTTTATGATCAAGTGATCCTTTGAGTGTTTTTATCTTTTGACTGAGTTTTTGGTTGTTTGATTGATTGTCCCCTGCTCTGTTCACCCTCTCTTTGTATATATAGGAAATGTTTTTCTGAGAGTGGGCGGCAAGTAATCAAAAGATCTTTTCTAGTTTTTAATTGAAACAAAACAGGGGTTCCATCCTTTTCCTGGTGAATAAGCACTCAACGATCAGTTCTTGAGGTGACTGCTTCTGCATTTTGATGGTGCGCCATGCTTGTTCTTTCATTTCAATCTGCATGAGTCTGATCGCTTTGAGATAGCTAATTCTCAGCTTTTGAACAGCTCCCTGTTTCCCGCTTTATTTAGCAGAGTCTGTTTATCTTTGAAAATTGTGTTTCCCCAAAATATCAGATTATTTTTAGATAAACTAAGCGGTTTTTGATCCCCTGGCAGCGAAGCTAATTCAGAAATTTCTCTTTTTTATACCTGCTCCTGTTCAGATTCTATCTCGAGCCGAATTCATTGACTTTCCTAAGTCAGGGTCACGTGGGCATGTTTCTTTTTAATCGCAACCGTAAAAATCATTCCTTCTTTGGGCTTGAAACTGTTCCACTGCAGCCCAGGTTTCTTAACGCTCTTTGGGCCACGTGGTATTGGCCTGTTTGTTTTGCTTAATGGACTGGACATGCTGGTGGACTGAAATCGCTCAAGCGGCTTTGGAAGTGATGTGGGCTTTTCGCTTTTGGTTTTGGCGCGCCGAATTTGGGCCCAAACACTCATTTCAATGCTGCTTAATTGATTGTAGCTAAGATAATGGAATGGGAACTAGACATGGATTGTTCAAACAACTTGTGGGTGACCTCTCTTTCCTCGACTCTACACCCTTTGCGAAGCTCTTGGATTCATGCATTCGAACCAAGTCAGCACGCGATGCTCGTCGCATCCACGCTCGTGTCATCAAAACCCAATTTTCCTCAGAGATTTTTATCCAGAATAGGCTTATTGATGCTTATGGAAAATGTGGTTGTTTGCACGATGCACGTAAATTGTTTGATAAAATGCCTCAAAGGAACACTTTCACTTGGAACTCCATCATAAGTACATTAACGAAGTTGGGTTTTATTGATGAGGCTGTGCAGATTTTTAGGTTAATGCCTGAGCCTGACCAGTGCTCATGGAATTCGATGGTATCAGGGTTTGCCCAGCATGACCGCTTTGAAGAAGCTTTGGAGTACTTTGTCAAATTGCATGTGGAGGATTTTGTGCTTAATGAATACTCGTTCGGTAGTGCGCTTAGTGCTTGTGCAGGTTTGAGAAAGTTGAAAATGGGTGTCCAAATTCATGCTTTTATTGCTAAGTCATGTTACTCGTCCGATGTTTATATGGGATCTGCACTTATTGATATGTACTCTAAATGCGGGAGTGTTGCTTCTGCACAAAGAGTTTTTGATTGGATGAGTGACCGGAATACAGTTTCTTGGAACAGTTTGATTACTTGTTATGAGCAGAATGGTCCAGCAAGTGAAGCCCTAGAAGTTTTTGTGAGGATGATGGATGGTGGGTTCAAACCAGATGAGTTAACTTTAGCCAGTGTGGTAAGTGCATGTGCAAGCTTGTCTGCAATAAAGGAAGGTCAGCAAATATATGCTCGTGTCATAAAATGTGACAAATACAGGGATGATCTTGTTTTAGGCAATGCATTGGTTGATATGTATGCAAAATGCAATAGAGTAAAGCAAGCCAGATGGATTTTTGATGGGATGCCTGTTAGAAATGTTGTCTCCGAAACATCAATGGTAAGTGGATATGCAAAAGCGGCAAGTGTAAAAGCTGCAAGATTGATGTTTGCAAAGATGATGGAAAGGAATATAGTCTCTTGGAATGCACTTATTGCAGGGTACACACAAAATGGGGAAAATGAAGAGGCTGTTGGACTCTTTCTCCTCCTAAAGAGAGAGTCTGTTTTGCCAACCCACTATACATTTGGGAATCTACTCAATGCTTGTGCAAGTCTAGTTGATCTGCAGCTTGGCAGGCAGGCTCATGTACACTTATTGAAACACGGATTTAAGTTCCAGGTTGGGGAAGAGCCTGATATTTTTGTGGGAAATTCTCTAATAGACATGTACATGAAATGTGGATCCATTGAAGATGGATGTCTGGTGTTTAAAAGTATGTTGCAAAGGGATTATGTCTCCTGGAATGCCATGATTGTGGGGTATGCACAAAATGGTTATGGGACTGAAGCTCTCGAAATATATAGAAAAATGTTGGCATCTGGGGAGCAACCTGACCATGTCACTATGATTGGTGTTCTATGCGCTTGTAGCCACGCAGGGTTGGTTGATGAAGGAAAAGAATATTTTTACTCTATGAGTGAAGAGCATGGTTTGGTACCATTGAAGGACCATTATACATGTATGGTTGATCTACTTGGTCGAGCTGGTTGCCTTGATGAAGCCAAACATTTAATAGAGGTCATGCCAATGCAACCTGATGCTGTTATATGGGGGTCTTTACTTGGTGCTTGTAAAGTTCATCGTAACATTACCTTAGGGAAGTATGTGGCGGAGAAGCTCTTAGATATTGAACCTAGGAACTCTGGACCTTATGTTCTTCTCTCAAACATGTATGCCGAGCTCGGGAGATGGGGTGATGTTGTAACAGTAAGGAAGCTGATGAGGCAACGGGGAGTTATCAAGCAGCCAGGTTGCAGTTGGATTGAGATACAGGGTCGTGTGCATGTTTTCATGGTGAAAGATAAAAGGCATCCTCAATGCAAGGAAATACATTATCTTTTGAAGTTGCTCATTGAACAGATGAAGCAATCCGGATATGTCGAAGATGCTTGTGATCACGAGATTTGTGAAGAACATGGTGAAACAGAACTAACCTCATTGTACGACGTTGATATGTTGGAAGATGCAGCTCTCGGGTGATTTGCCTACAATATTGTTTTCTAAATGCACTCTCCAATATTTTCCTCTATAAATTTTGATAAATACTTTTCTTCATTCCTGGAAACAAAAAAGAAAATAAAGCCCGAAGAGTCCTGTCACAATTCATTGTTATCAGGTCTATTTTCTTAATGTCATATTATGGCGGACTGGGCTACCTGCCTATTATGGGTCTGCTGTGCGGTTGGTACAGCACTCAATTGCTACAATCGATCAACTTTCGTGTTCCTAAGCATCCAACAATATGGTAAGATCTGCTTTTCCCTGCACTTGATAAGATAGTGAGAGTTTGAATTCTTATGGTGATATCTTTGTATTCATATTTGACATCCTTATCTTTATGTTCATCTCAAATATCTTTGTTTTCTTCTCTGTTATATATTTGCTTTATATAATTTTTTGGTAAATCAAGAGAACGTAACATCTTCTTTGTTTGTGTAACATCAATTTTTTTTTTTTTTATTCTTTTCAGAATATTTTGATGTGATTGTTTTGCAAAGCTAGCATTACTTTGAAAGCCTTGGTGAAGCTCTCTTAAATTGTGGTTACATTTGTAACAGCTATAAAAATTTATAATAACTCTGTGAACTCTGTGGTAGCTGAAGCATGTGTGACATTGTTTAAGTTCTTTGAAGTGCAAATTCACAAGAGTATAATTGATCTTGGACCTCCTCACCCTTTGCCAATTTGGTTTGAGTTGGATGCTCACATTCGAACATCGTTCAAATCAATATTTTCCTTAAACCCCTTTTCCCTATTCACTTTTCCATTCAAAAAGTTATATAAGCATCGGCAGGGGAATTTTCGTTTATTTTATTCAAATTGTTTGAGTTTTATTATATCAAAATTGTTTCAGAGTCCTCAAAGACTTTTTATTTTGTTTTAGTTATCTCGCCCTCATCTTAACAACTAAAGGTTATTTATGATTTAAGTAGGCGGACTGAAAGAGGTTAAATTGGGTTCTAAGTTTCAACTCCAAGGCTGGGGAATATGATTATATAATTTAAAGTATGATTAGAGTTTAGTGACTTTGCGCTAATTTCATTTCATAAATTTGCATGTTAATTTGGAAAGTAGTGCATGTGTTATGTCCTAGTTCATTTTAATAACTCGTGGGTACACTGTATGGTGATGGGTGGGGATTTATTTTCATATAGTTTGATGATCATTATAATCTTTTTGAATTGTTTTAGGATTATTCTGAACTTTGGTAGTTAGTGGAAAAAGTTTAGAATTGAGTTTCTCAATTGTTTTATATGCTTTGAATTCAGTTATTTGCTTCATAGTTTAGTTGATTGGACTTGGAAAGTATCTCTGCAAACATTTGGGAAAATAAGGTTTTATCTCAATGAACGAAATGAAAATCTTGAAATAGTTTTTTTTGAGCTTGGCATGTGATCATGGATAGGATTTATTAAATGTAATTTTTTAAACCTGTATAAGGATGGGGAAGTTTGTGCACCATTTGTCACTCCGGAGTGGCATTTGTTCCTTTGTGGTTGAGTATATGGCATATGTCCCTTCGGAGTATTTACATTAATCATAGGGATCGTACTCCACGGACCAGAGGAGCAATGTTTTTTTTTCGGCTGCTATTATTAACAAAGCATCTGCTGTGGTGGGAGATGCTTTTGGTGGGGCAAGGAGGCCCTGTCGTAGTCAAGGATGAAATGGATATTTCAAGTGTTTTGCCAAGTTATGTAAATCTGGGAATTAAAAAGGAAAAAACAAAAAACACGGGACACAATAAAAATGTTGATGAGCTGCAATAAATCTTGTTTTAGTATTGTTCGTTCAACGATTCTGCTTGTGTTTCAAGTTTATATCCTGTCCACCAGTTAATTCTTCTGGCATTTCATAGCTGCTGTGATTTTGCTGCTTTCTGTAGTAAGAAATCTGTTTAACGTTTTGTTGCAGAGCATGATAGGATTGATTGCGTTGTGTCACGAGGATGGATCTTGGGATGCTTCCGACGATGAATTGTATGAAGCATGTACTTTGGGCAGGTAGTGGCAGAAGAGGCATCACCAATTCCACACGGTGGTTGTACACTTGAGACTTACTTTCGTCATTGTCTTGTCTGTGTTTAGTTGTTTTCCATGCATAATTGAATTCAAGTGGCTCTCTTATCTAGCCTTTGACTGTTGATATGAAAATGTAGATGGTTCACTGGTGATGGCGTTATGGCGGGAAAAGAAGCTTCTTCACAAGAGGGATTTAATTTTGGCTTTAGGCAATCGGTGCTGCTTGGGTTCAACTGGGGCCTTGTCACAAGGTAAAAAGCAAAAAAAGTAAAGAGAAGAATTATGTTACAGTAATTTTTCACTTGCAGATCTTTATATCATTTGGAAATCTTATATTTATTGTATTTTTCATTCCCCATTTTGGTGCATCTTCAACCAACCCACATGCAGAAGTGCTTTGGCTTACCTTCCAGATGGTTTAAGGGAGAAGTTGATTGAAACAGAAGACAAAAGGACTGGATTTCAGGGCTCTTTCAACGACAGATGCCCTTAGTTAGGTTATTTAAGCCATCAATCACTGCAGGAAGCTGATTCCTTCCTCTCCACAAGTCACACCGGAGCTGAGAAACAGTGTTTGTGTCTCTAAATGCAGAGGCTAAGGATCCATGAATTATGACTTAGAATTGATACCAAACATAACCACAAAGCTGAGATCACCGAATTGAAATCACATGACACTACCTATAAATGGATGTTGATTTCGTAAGTAATGCTCGAGTTTTATTGCGAGTAAAAAGCCATTTCCCTTTATTCCAAGTGATGACTAAGGGATCGTTTGGGTGTGATTCTAGATAGGCCAAAAAACACTTTTATGGAAAATCACGTCTCCATATAATCATTTTAAATTGTTTTAAGTGATTTTATGGAGAAGCACATGGGAGGTACTTCTCCTCAGAAGTGATTCTGGCTAGTGGCAGTTCTAGGATTTAAAAGCCAATTGGGCAAAACTTGCATACTAAGCTCGATGGTATGAGTTAATTTCATTAATAAACATAAAAATATACACCTAGTCTGGGGGACATAATGAGCCATACCCTCAAATGCATCTCCATCCATAAATAAAAGTTCAACAAATACAAAAGCTAAAACTAAAACTAAAAGTAAATGCAATGCAATGCAAAACAAAACAACACTATTTAAATCTAAAATTTAACCCTGCGAGGCTTGGAATTCTTAAAAGATAGTCTATAAATAATATATAGAAAGAATTTTAATCAAACAAATTTTCATAATAGCATATCAACAATATCAAACCAAAAATTATAATTCATCCATAATTAAACCCTAGAATACTCAATTTTAACAAAATCCCAAATCAAAGCCATACAATAATTCATCCCTAATCAAAGCCCTAATTAATTTCAACAAAATCCCAAAATTATAATTCATCCCTAATTCCTAAAAATACTCAATTTTAAATTAAAACTATAATTAAAGATATATAGCAAAGGAGAAAATGAGAATAATAATTGTTGACAAAAGGAGAGGAAAATATGTTGTTGCCAAGTTGCCCACCCAAGATAATAGAAGATGTAGCCAATAGAGGGAGAAATTGACCCATAAAAAAGAGGGAGAAACTTGCTGCTGTCGGGTAGCAAAGAGAGAGAGAGAAACAAGAAGTCTAATAGCCAAAAGAGGAGAGAGAAGATATGGGACCACCTGAATGGGCAACATATGTGTAGGGCTTGCTTTTAATTTTTTTTTAATTTTGAGATGGACTTATGACACATGTAGATAATTTTTTTTTTATTGGGCTGGACAAGCACCCAGCCTACCCTGTGCATAGCACCGCCCATAATTTTGGCATATTCATAATCACTCCTAAACAAGCCCTAAGATTAAGAATAGAAGAAAATGAAAACTATTGCAAACTCTCCATTGTATTTGGTTAGATTAAAATTTGACATGTTGGTAATATATCATCGGTAGAAGATTCTCTTTGTAATTGTACTTATTTTTTATTTTTAAATATAGTGGGTGACGGGTTGGCCCCACAATAAATAACGCACATAGAATACAAGTGGTACCACTAGCTGCAACAGTTGGATGCCATCTAGTTTCACCAATAAAGACCCAAAATTAAATACAGCAACTTACCATCCACCACCAGCTGTTGAAAAATTAGACGCTATCATCATGGTTGAATGTAGGGGTGGCATTTTATACCGAAAAACCGCAAAAATCAACCGATAATTTACCGCAACGGAACCGCAATCGAGGTAAACCGAACCGTATTTGCGGTATTGAGAACCGAACCGCATTTGCGGTTGCGGTATTTGAAAATAGAAACTTGCGGTTACCGCAAACCGCGAATATAATTTAAACTAGCCTCTATGCACACGCTTCCGTGTGTGCGAGAGGCTTTTTTTTAATCACGCGCGCTACGCGCGACTTACAAAGTTTCGTTTTAATTTTTTTGCAATTGTATTTTGCTAGATGCCTATATCAACAATTTTAATTTTTTATCGCCCTTATTTTTCTTGATGCCCGTCTGAAAATTTCGAAAATATCCTTGATAAACTAATATTTTAAAACGCACCGATTTTCTTCTGGCACGTTTTATTGAAAAAGGATGAAAGAAAAACTGAAACCGTCCAAAACCCACCATGGCCCTCAAACTTGGAAACGCATTTCCTCCCTCCCATGTTTCGCAGAGCAAGAATCCTCATCTAATCTAATCACTGCATAAAAAGGTCTTCTTTGTTTTTTTTCTCGGTTTGTTTCTTCATTTGTGTGTGATGTCGAAAATTGAGAAGTAAATTATAAATTGAGTTTGGTTTGTTGTTACAGGGAGGAAGATTGAAGGAAAAAGAACTGGAGCAATCAATACTGGAACCCCCAGTCTGCTCATCAATCTGGTAGTTCATGTCTTTGTGTGGCTGATTTTCTCTTTGCCTGTGTTTATTCCAGAAAATTGGTATAAAATTATGGTATGATTTTGTGTGCTTATTTTCGTTTTTTCTTTTTGTGAATTTTCAGTATTTTTAAGATGTTGCAGTGTATGAAAGAGTCAAGAAAATTATAGTATGATGCTGTTAAAACCGATTCGACGTTTACTCAGATTCTAAATCAGACGGTCCATCTCGCATCACCAACCCTCAGTCTCAGGTGATATGACGCCCTGCCTCTGCTTCTTTCATATTTGAACTGTTTCCTCTGCTTCTTTCATATTTGAACTGTTTCACTTGCATATATTCAGCTTAGCATTCCAAGTGTTTGTTAAAATGCCAAAGTTGATTTTAGTTTGAACACTTTGTTGGTCGGCTTGATTTTGTATTACCTAATTTAGCTTTGTAAATAAGAATTGGGAAATGAAGAGAAATGAGAAAATCTTAGTTCTTTATAATAAAACTAATTTCAACGAGTGCAACAACTCCATAATGAGGGTGAAAATGAAATTAGAAGTGAGAACAGTGAAGAGATTTGGTGAAATTTGTAAGATTTTTTAGTGTTGGTGAAATTTTGTCTTTTTAGTTATTTTCTTTGTTATATTGACTTTTTGAATAATAGTTTCATGTACGAGTATGCCATGCTTCAAGATGCCAAGTATGGTCAAGTTTTCATGTGTTTAGGCTTGCACAAAACTCCAGTATTTCTTCCTAGGATTCATGTTGTATGGATATTAGCCTCTCACCCTGTGCTTTGCATGCTTGAGGCCTTTTCAACAGAACCGAAGTTTGAGAAAACTGTTGGAATCAATGGAGTGGGGAATAAATTTTAAAACTCAACGGTGTGTGTAAGTTTGATTTCACTATTTTGTTTTTGGCCGCCTTTATATTATTGTATGGTTTCTGAGAAAAGGGTCAAATGAAAAAAAAAAAAAAAAAAAATTTAGTTTAGTTATCTAATAACCATTTCCCTTTCTCTTTAGTTTTAATCCGTATAGGGCAGTATAGGGCAGCAGTTCCTTTCAGTTTTTTTACGCTCTCATCTTCTTCTTCTTCACTTTTTGGGGTCCAGTCATTAGTTCAAGAACTCGAAGTCCAGAATTGCTTCAATGACTCCGGTTCCATGCTTTTTGTTTAATAATCTTCAATCTGCAGAGCATCAATTCTTTAAATGCTACGAATCTCTCTCTCACACAAAGTTATCCCTAATTTATGTTTGATTGACTGAAACTTTGGCTAGGATCTAGGTCTGTGTTTATGTTTGTGTTTATGTTTGTAATTATTTATGTGTTTGACTCATGAAATTAAAAGGTCTTTGGAATTTTATCTCAACAGATGGAATCGCCTCTCACCTTGCACTCTCTGACGCATAAGGGTTCCATAAGAAGCAGAGGAAACTATATTTAAGGTTAATGATTCTTCATTTCGTTATATTTTGTATTTTAAGTTTCCAATCAGCATACATTAGTTTAGTTGGAAGATGATTTTTTCCTATTGGGTTCTCTCAAAAGTTGTCCATTATTATACAATCCCTTTTTTCCCCCAAAATTAGACTTTTTAATATTGGCTCTACTGTAACTAGGTGTTCTGTTATCTGCTTATAATTTGGGCCTCCAAATGTGCCTAACAAAGCCATGGCCTTATTTCTCTACATTCATGTGTTAGTGAGAATCCACGATTTCTATTTTTGTCTTTCTGGAAGACGCAGGTGACAAAGGAAAAAGAAAGCAAACAAATCACCCCTTGGGATACTTTTGGGTTGTTTCTGACTGGAATTGGGTGTTGATTTACATTTGTTATTTGTTTACACTATCACTATTATTTTCTTTTTTCTTTATGTTTATTTTTTGTCAAGTGTCCAGGTCATTCTAGATCCAGATTCAGTTTCATATTGATGTAAAGTGTCCAGTTCATGCATCAACTTCTATTTTTTATGTTACGAATAAGATTATGCTTTGATTTTTTCTTCTTCTTTTTTTCTCAGATGATTATTTTTGATACAGGAATTAAAAGCAAAATGAGGATCAGAGTTGGAGGGAATTCAAGAGTAACAGGAAAGCAAAACAAAAGGGAAGCATCATGGTGAGTCAACATAAGCACCGATCATGACTTCTTTGAGCAGTGAACCAAAGTCGCTCTTCTTCATGGACAAGTCCAAAGGTACCTCATTCATACCTTTGTTTTTTTGTTTTTTGTTTCGAGTGACATAATTATCTTTTTTCGCTTTCAGTAATTCAATTGCTTCTGTACATCAAATCCCAATTTCAGTTCAACTGCCAGAATTAGATTTTTTGAGTTTAGATAAGGTCGCTTTGTGTAATCCCTCTAATTTTACATTTGTATTGTTATGAATTTCTGATTTTAGTTTTGGAATAGATTTATTTATTTATTACCATTTATTGTTTCGTATGAAAGGGTCTTATGCCAATGTACAAGTTTATAACAACACGTTTTGAAGTTTCTGAAGTTCACATTCCATCAGCAGCTAATGCAGATGGGGTTGTGGATTTAATTTATGGGATAATTTGTGTAGCCTGTAATCATTGAGAATGTTTTGTTAAGGGCATTTTTTAATGGGTTTTATTTTTCGTTTGGTAGAATGCATTTTATTGTGGTTTCAGTGTTTAGGGTGATAAAGTGGTGGAGATGCAGATGGAGGTGTGGGTATTTTGGCTCGGTTAAAAGGAAATTGCAGATTTATGGTTTGGTTTAAACAATTGTGTGGCTGTGTGTTCGCTTTAGGTGAAGGTGTCGTGATGCAAAGGAAACTATGTTTCTAGGTTGAAATTCTGTGTTTCTATGTACTAATTGGGCGATTTCTCAATGTTTCTATTAGGTTATTTCATATGGATGCTAGAAGGGACATAATTTGCTGTGGTGGCAATTACACTCTGAGCTTTTCTCATTCTTCCTGTCAAAATTTAAATAAACTGTGTAATTTGATTTCTGAAAACTGCTTTTGTCACTAATGATATTTATATGGATGCTAGAAGTTTTGGTGAAAATTAAAGTTTGTTGAATTCACTGTTTCAAGAATGTCATCTCTCATTTATAGCGGTTGCTTTATCGAGGAATGTCATATATGAACCTTTAAAGTTGTTGGCTTTGAATAAACCAAACACTTGAAGTTGAAGAGCTAATCTGTTTTAGTATTTGAAGGGCGTGGTGAAGCTGAAAATAACACATCCATAATGACACACTGCGATAGACTTATTCCGTTTTTCTGTTTAGGGTTTAGTATTATTAATATCTTGCTTCATATTAAGTTTTTTTGTTGTTTTCTTCTTTATTTTTTATTTTTTTCTGTAAATGCAGATCCAATTTGCTGCATGAGGCTTCCAAAGAAGATAGTAGCAGGAGAGCATAAAATTGTTGCAGGAGGAGGTTCATGTACAAGCAGTAGCTAAAAGGATTTTAATTGTCATGAATTTTTTGTTTTTTGTTTTCCTTTTTCAATGGTTGCAATACTAGCTTCAATTACTATATTTTGGTGTAACGAGTTTTGTTTTAAATAAAGACTTATTCAATTGCATATGTTCCAAATTCGGTTCAATAGTTAACTATGATATTTGTTATCAACAAATACAAAGAGGAATTTAAATTAGTTCTTGCATTTGTTTTAAATTCTTTTCAATATGATCAACTATGATAATTGATTTATTTTTTATAAAGGTTATCAATGAATGCAATGCAACATATGTTACCAAATTATTGAAAAAAAGAACTTTTAAGGACAATTCAAACTAAAAATTAAAAACAGTAAAAAGCGTTTTACCCAAGCTAATAACAGGTATTTCAAATTAGAGGGAAAAACAAGGAAAATATTCAATTCCACCAAACAGAAAATTCAAACCAAAAAAAAAAAACCACAAAGAATCCCCCATAGCTCCTAAAGCTCATTAGACTAGCCTCTCTGCACGCGCTTCCGCGTGTGCAAGAGGCTTTTTTTTAATCACGCGCGCTACGCGCGACTTACAAAGTTTCGTTTTAATTTTTTTGCAATTGTATTTTGCTAGATGCCTATATCAACAATTTTAATTTTTTATTGCCAGTATTTTTCTAGATGCCCCTCTCAACAATTCACAGGCCATAAAACAGAGAAAAAAAAATATTGAGACGGGCATCAAGAAAAATAAGGGCGATAAAAAATATAGATAAAAAAAAATTGCATTTTATTGTTTAATTGTAGCCGTTAGATTAGATGCGATCAGACCTAAGCCTCTCTTCTCTCCTTATGCGATCTCACTTTCTCAACTCTCTGATTCTCATTCGTCTCTCTCTCTCTCTCTCTCTCTCTCAACTCTCAAAATTGGCTTCTCTCTCAGACCCGAATCGAACTCATCTCCTCCTCTCTATCTCTCAATCTAAGTTCTGTCTCTTCTCTCTCAACTCAACCTCCACCACGCTCACTCAACTCAAGCTGTCTCTCTCTCTGTCTCTGTCTCTGTCTCTGTCTCTGTCTCTCTCTCTCTTTGTGTCTCAAGCTCAATTCAAACCCGCCGGCCGCCACTGTCAACAGCCTCTCTCAAGTCTGTCTTGGTTGATTTTGAGGTAAATTATGGTGTTCCTAATTTCTGAAATTGATTGTTTCAAAGTTAGTGTTTCGAAATTTAGGTTTTAATTGGGAATTTCTAATGTCAAATTTGATTTTTGCAGGGATTGTTGCTGAAGTGAATTAATGGTCTGGAGATTTCTGTTTTGATAGCTTGGAGCATTTGGTTTTGCAGAGGTAAGTTCTGTATTTTTGTATTTGGTTT
This sequence comes from Prunus kanzakura, assembly GCA_020521455.1. Classification (NCBI taxonomy): domain Eukaryota; kingdom Viridiplantae; phylum Streptophyta; class Magnoliopsida; order Rosales; family Rosaceae; genus Prunus; species Prunus kanzakura. The sequence goes on from BPUM01000186.1 coordinate 116,071, forward strand.
TGGCGTCATCTTAATCTTAGTGTGTGGAATAGATTGATGATAATGATATAATCAATTCGAACCCCCTTCATTTATGGGACGGCTAATTAGTCTAGAAGAAGAGTATTATCAACCCATTCAATCTGATGGGTTTTCTTAATTACACTTCAAGCAATCTTTAACTCTACAGATTGGGAATTTTTTTTGTAAATAACCTTCAAATGTCGCTTTTTAAACAATAAATTAAAACTTGTTTATCTTTATAATTGTTAAAAACTGAAATTAACTTAAACGTAAAGGATGCTTGAACAGAGTATTTCGCAGAGTAAAAGATACTGCAGTTTTCCTCTCTTATATATATGAAAAAACAAAGCTTACAAAAAATAACAATCTCCACAATAACCACTAACACAACAACAGCAGATTTTGTGGAGTTCAACTACCTTAAGCAACGGAAGCAAATTTGAACGTGGTAAACAGACTAAACCACGACTTCTATATTCTAGGACTCCAGCTTGACTTGGTCTCTTCATGGCCATGTCAGCTTTATTTAATTAAACTAATTAAACCTAACAACTTTTAACACCCTCCCTTAAACTGATTTTTACGAAAAACAGTTTAAGAAAAACAATTCAGGATTTCTCCACCATCACATAATCATCTTCCTGTTCAATGCTTCGAAGTGAACAAACTCCCAACATGCTTCTCAGCTTCTCAAATGCAGGCTGCTTCAAAGGCTTAGTTAAGATGTCTGCAACCTGCTCCCCACTCTTGCAATATTCAAGTACAATCTTCCCATCACTGCACAGATCACGCAGAAAATGAAAACGGACATCAATGTGCTTACTCCTCCCGTGCATGACTGGATTCCTTGATAGCTTGATAGTTGACATGTTGTCGCAGTAGATGGTCATTGGTCCCTTTTGAACATCACCAAGTACTTCAAATATTTTCCTGAGCCACATAGCTTGACAGGAGCTTGCAGCTGCTGCTACATATTCAGCTTCTGTTGAGGAAAGTGTCACAATCTGTTGCTTCTTTGAGGACCACGATACTGCACCAGAGTTGAGCAGAAATGCGTGACCGGAAGTGCTCTTACGATCATCTATATCACCTGCATAGTCACTGTCTGTGTACCCAACAAAAACAGAACCATCTTCCCTTTTATAAAACACACCATAGTCAATTGTCCCCTTTACATACCTGAGAATTCTCTTTGCTGCATCGAGATGCATTTCAGTTGGTTTCTCCATATATCGGCTCACAAGACTCACTGCATACATGATGTCAGGCCTCGTGTATGTTAAGTACATTAGACTCCCAATTATCTGTTTATAGAAAGTGCTGTCAACCTCCTTTCCACCTTTGTCCTTGCATAGCTTTAAGCCGTGTTCAGCTGGAGTTCCAAATGGCTTGCAGTCATCCATCTGAAACCTTTTAAGAATGTCCTGTGCATATTTTTTCTGGTAGATGAAATTACCAGCAGTAGTTTGAATGACTTCCAATCCAAGAAAATAGTGCATTAATCCCAGATCAGTCATTTCAAACTCCATCATCATAGACTTCTTGAATTCATCAAACATATTAGCATCATTTCCAGTAAATATCAAGTCATCAACATACAAGCATACCATGAGTATTTTACCTCCTTCCTTAGTCTTAACATAAAGCGTGTGCTCAAAAGGACATTTGTGAAATCCAAGCTTAGCAAAGTGAGCATCTATGCGACTGTACCAAGCTCGAGGTGCTTGTTTCAGTCCATAGAGTGCTTTCCTCAGTTTGAACACCTTCTCTTCTTCTCCTTTTCTCTCATAACCAGGTGGTTGATCAATATATACCTCCTCTTGCAGGTTGCCATGCAAGAATGCGGACTTCACGTCTAATTGAAAAATTGACCAGGAATTTTGGGCTGCAAGAGAAATCACTAACCTGATCGTGTCATGCCTTGCAACTGGGGCAAACACCTCTTTGTAATCAATGCCATGCTTCTGTTTGTAGCCCTTAGCTACCAAACGAGCTTTGTGCTTGTCAACTTCACCTTTTTCGTTCAACTTTGTTCTAAATACCCATTTAACACCAATGGTTTTCTTTCCCTTTGGAAGATCAGTTAACTCCCAAGTTTGATTCTTCTCAATGGACTTGATTTCATTGTCCATTGCTTCCCTCCATTTCTCCTCTTTAACAGCCTCAGTATATGTAATTGGATCACTGTCTGCAAGTAATGCAAAGTGAGCATTTTCATCATCAGAACTTGAATAACTTACATCATAGTCCATCATCCATGCTGGCCTCTTGAGTTTTCATCTCTCAGATTGTATCTCTCTTCTTCAAACTGTTGAGATGACTGATCTTCAGGTTGAGGTGGCTGCTGGGCTTGAGTGTCAGGAGCTGCTGCTACCTCTTCATTGTCCGAATCATCATTGATTGGAATTTGTTGTTGAACTGATCTGTTCTCAGACCAATTCCACATAGTATCTTCATCAAATATCACATCCCTGCTTACCACTATCTTCTTTGTAACTGGATTGTACAGTTTATATGCTTTTGAGACTTCACTTACACCAAGAAAAACACATTTTTCACTTTTGTCATCCAACTTCTTTCTTTTCTCATCAGGGATGTGTGCATATGCTATGCACCCAAACACCCTAAAGTGATCAACAGCAGGCTTCAATCCACTCCAAGCTTCTTGAGGAGTCATATTCTTAACAGAAAATGTGGGACTTCTGTTTAAGATGTGAACTGACCATAGCACAGCTTCAGGCCAAAAATTCTTGGGAATTCTTCCTTTGACTAGCAGACTTCGAACCATGTTGAGAATGGTGCGATTTTTCCTCTCACTTACACCATTTTGTTGTGGTGTATAGGCAGTGGTCAACTGTCTCTTGATGCCTTTCTCTTTGCAAAATGCCTCAAACTCCTTCGAACAGTACTCTCCCCCACGGTCAGTTCTTAGTGTTTTAATCTTCTTTTCTGATTCATTTTCAACTAGAGCTTTGAAACTTTTGAATGCTTCAAATGCTTCTGATTTTTCCTGCAAGAAATAGATCCAAGTCTTTCTACTAAAATCATCAGTAAAGGAGATGAAATATTTCTTGTTACCATTTGAGATGGGATTTATTGGTCCACATAAATCAGAGTGAACCATCTCCAGGATTGATTGAGCCCTTGCTGCCTTGCCACTAGGAAAAGAGTCTCTTTTGTGCTTCCCAGTGATGCATTCTTCACACACCTTTGATGGAGGAGTTATCTCAGGTAAGCCAGTGACCATCCCTTTCTGGTGAAGTGTTCTCAAGCCATTAAAATTCAAATGGCCATATCTGTAGTGCCATCTCCACGGGTCATCTTCTTTGGCAAACAAGCAAGCCTGCATAGTCTTGATTTTCAAAGGAAACAATCTGTTGGAAGACATTTCTACAACAGCAATGGAACCCCTTTTTGGATCGTATACTTCACACTCTCCTTTATAGATAGTAATCCTGTAACCTTTATCTTGTAGTTGACCAGCACTCAGCAAATTTGTCTTCAAATCAGGAATATAAAAAACATTTGAAATAGTTTCAATAAAGTCATTTTTGGTTCTGATTTGAATATCTCCCTTACCCATCACTTTCACTGTTGATTTGTCACCAAAACTTACTACCGTGTAAAAGCTTTCATCCAAATTGATAAAGGAAGACTTACATCCACTCATGTGATTGCTGCAGCCTGTGTCCACATACCATGTCTCCTGATCAGTTTCTGTCAGTGCATGAAAAGCCATCAAAAGTGTCTCTTCCTCTTTCTTTTTCTCCACAAAATTTGACTTTTCTCCTTTTTCTTTTGGTAACTTCGTATAGCACTCATTCTTGTAGTGCCCAAAATTTCCACATCTATAGCACTCCACTTTTGACTTATCAAAGTGATATGCTCCTTTTTCTTCAGAGTCATCGTCTCTTTTGAAACCATGAGATGACTTGCTGTCATCTCTATGTCCAGACCGTCCACCACCTCGATGACCACGACCACCTCTTCCTCTACCACGTCCACCTCTTCCATGACCTCTTCCTCCTCTAGAACTTGAGGGCTCAGAAAAAGTGGAAGCTTTTAGAGCTGTTTGTTATTCACTGGCAGTGGTGCGGTTAAGTCTTTGTTCATGCACTAACAAAGAGCTTTGTAGTTCATCAACTCGTAACTCAGCAACGTTCTTTGCCTCCTCAATTGAACAGACAATGTAGTCAAATTTTGGAGTCAATGATCTCATAATTTTCTCCACAACTTTGACTTCTTCCATGGTGCCACCATTGGATCTCATCTTGCTTGCTATTCCCAGGGTTCTAGCAAAGAAATCAGTGATGGACTCTCCTGATTTCATTTGTAGAGTTTCAAAATCCCTTGTTAGAGTTTGAAGCACTGCACGCTTCACCCTATCTGACCCTTCATATTTCTTCTTCAAAGAATCCCATATTTGTTTGGAGGTCTCCTTCTCGAGTATAGTCTCCAGGATAGATCGATCAAGTGCCTGAAAAAGGTAATTTTTCACCTTCAAGTCCTTCAGCTTCTGTTCAGCAACCCTCTTTTGTTGTTGTTCAGTCAACACAACTCCCTCTGCTGGGGCGTCAATTCCTGATTCCACAAGATTCCAGTACTCCTTTGACCTGAGAAAATTCTCCATCAGCATGCTCCAATGGTCGTAATGACCATCAAATCGTGGAATCGCTGGTTGAACATAACTCTCAGTGGCTTTGTCAGTTGCCATTGTTTCTTGCTGCTGCAAGACACAATCTTTCACCTTTTTTTCAAGTTTGTTCAGACCCAGAAGGGGCTCTGATACCAAATGTTAAAAACTGAAATTAACTTAAACGTAAAGGATGCTTGAACAGAGTATTTCGCAGAGTAAAAGATACTGCAGTTTTCCTCTCTTATATATATGAAAAAACAAAGCTTACAAAAAATAACAATCTCCACAATAACCACTAACACAACAACAGCAGATTTTGTGGAGTTCAACTACCTTAAGCAACGGAAGCAAATTTGAACGTGGTAAACAGACTAAACCACGACTTCTATATTCTAGGACTCCAGCTTGACTTGGTCTCTTCATGGCCATGTCAGCTTTATTTAATTAAACTAATTAAACCTAACAACTTTTAACAATAATATTGAAAGATGCCCTTTAATCTGATGAGGTCTCAAGTTCATATTAGTCAAAGATTCTCAACAAATAAGTCAAAAAATAGGTCGCCTACTACCAGTCAGTTGCTGCTCCAACAAATACCACTCTTTACATTATTTTTCTTGAATCTGTTAATGTTGTTTTGAATCTGTTAATGTTAATTCTGGAATCTGTTAATGTTGTTTTGAATCTGTTAATGTTAATTCTAGAATCTGTTAATGTTTTGAGCTTGGTTTTGAATCTGTTAATGTTAATTAAATTCTGTTTTTGAATCTGCATGTGAATTAAATTCTGTTTTTTTTTTCTCGGAACTCATTCATTTGTTGTTGTGTTTTAATTTGGTTGAGTTTAATTTGTTATTAATATTCTTTTATGTTGTTGCTTTTGTGTTGTGTTGTGTTATAGATGGAGTCTAGCCACTCTAACACACCTAATGCCTCTAGAATCTGTTAATCTTTTGCACCACTGATTGTGTTTTGTTGCAAATTGTAACAGTTGTGTGTATTGAATACCTGGATACATAATCATAGAAGAATTGTCAGAAGGATTCTTGGATTGCAATGGCAGCTTCTGCAAAGACTCTAACTGCTGAAAGCCATACTTTAAATGGAGACTGGACGGTTGTTTCATCCCGTCGTGGAAGACAAAGAAGAAATCCTCCAAAAATTACAATTCAAGTACAGAAGCAACCGTTGCATTGGACTCCAACTGATTTCGAAATCAATTTCGCCCGAGAATCAAAATTGATGCAGAAGATGCAGATCTGTATGAAGAAATTGGAGATGTCTCAATTCTTTCTTAATTTACTGGATGAAATCCAAACTCCAGAAATGATGAATTACTTCCGTAGGGTTTTGAGCTCGGAGTTGAAGATGAAGATGGTTATATATGGCATAGGCAGCATCGAATCGTATGAATCCCCTCGGTTGCAGTTGAGCCTTGCCATCTTGCTGAAGAGAAAGTTCAATTGGATTGGAGATATAGAGGTCTTTGATCCCATTCTTTCTGCCACAGAATCTCGGGTTTTGGAAGCTCTTGAATGTTCTGTGTTATCGATAAATGAACAAGGTCGGCGTCAGGTTGAGAAACCAACAATGTTCTTCATGCCACATTGCGAGGCAGAGCTATATGATAATCTTCTACAAGCGAATTGGGAAGCGCGGCTTCTGAATTGTACAGTATTGTTTGGGAATAGCTTTGAGACATATGAGCAGCATCTATCAGAGTATAAGAACTCAGCTATTGTTGATTCGACAAGGCATATCTTGGCTGTTCGAAAATTCACAGATGAGTTTAGGATTAAGACAATTTCAGATACTTATTTCAGTGCCTTTCATGATTCGAGTTGGCACTTTTTCAGGCCTGTCCTTGAGACAGAGCTGCAGTTGAGCAATTTGTAATTGTGAGTTGTTGAGAAATTTGCTGATGATTGAAACGTATTATCATATTTAGTACTCCATCCTATTGCAAAAGTTGTTATTATGAGCCTCAAAAGGCCTCCGTTTTTGGAAATGGTATATTTACTCATTACTTTTAGCCCTTTTGGTGGGTTTTTTAATCAAGTTTCGGGGCAAGATCAAAACCCACAGAAATCCAAGAAAGTTACAACAATGAAAACCAAGCTAGAAGAAGAAGACAAAACATTAATGCTCCGTTTGGATGAAGGAATTGCCAATTACCTAGAATTCTAAAATGACGGAATTTAGATTTCCGTCATTTCAATTTCTAGCAATTGAAGATTTCAGTGTTTGGATTTATGCATGTCGGATTTCGTAAATGACAGAAATTGAAAATTTCAATGTTTGGATATCTCATGTAAATTATAAATGACAGAAATTAAATATTTTGAAAGAAAAAAAAAACTAATAACCGACATAGAAGGTATTCCTCGAAGTATAAAATAACATATCGTTTGATGAACTAAATAACTCAACTTAAACAAATAGAACATATTAGCAAACCAAATCACTCCCCATGTGCAACATCTTCAAAGGATTTCTTAGAACATATTACCTTCACGTATTCTTCCCAAACATGATCTTCATCTATGCTTATCATCTTTTTTGTTGAATCCCAACTGAACCCACTTTGACTTAATATATCACTCACTACTCCATAGAACTTTTTCCATGACTTAACACAATTTCTAATGTTATCAGCACTTATCTGGAGATTAAATTGTGCAGCTAATATATTTGCAGCAGTATTGTAAGCAACTGCCTTCCATCCACCATCTCCTTTGTGACCTAAGCTGTGCTCCTCCCGAAGTATATAAGCTAATTCACGTTCCATAGCTATATTCCACCGAAAATAGTTTTTGTCTTCTCCTTCAGGCTCAACTCCTTGTTTGTCTTTCCTTTTCCTTGACTTTCCCTTGCAAGCCTCTTTTCCTCCAAATCCATTCATGATTTTAGCCCCTGCTTGTTCACTTTTGCACGTTTAAAATACAATTAGAAAGGAAATTAGGTAGAGAATCCCAACATTGGACATCAGTAAGCATGACAACATGTGATAGAATAGTCAAGTACTCATAGAAACAAATAACATAAAAATTAATGATCATTCTGATTAACTTTATCTAAAAAAAAAAACAAAAAAAAAAACCATGAAGTACATGAAACAAGAGAAACAAAGGTCCAAGTGTGAACAATAAATCAAGAATTAATGATGCCTCGTTGCACTTGATAAGAATTAAGCCTATGACAACAGTGACTTTAGGCATCAGTAAACACAAAGATCACAAAATCCATTCAACACATTCATAAATTTAGTCAGAAACACCCAATTTTGATAGCCATTCAGAAACCATGGTAACCCTAAAATAGAAAAATATAAATTGAAGGAGAGAAAGGCTTGAAGACTAACCTTCAAACTTGACCCAGAGAGACGTGTAACCCAAGAAGAACTCCTTCTCCGTACTTCTCTAGCTCACCTTCTTACTTCTCTGGCTCGCAGCTTTTTTTGTAAAACGACAAGGCAATTTGTTGTTCAGGGTTTCATAGGTTTTATAGAGCGACAAGGCCTCTAAACTTGGCGCTTTTTTTTTTTTTTCCATGAAAATTTTGGCATTTTTTTTATTATTTAAATTTTGGCACAACGGAAAATATGAATTCCCGCACTGTGGAAATTGTCAAATGACGCCTATTTTGATGGAAATTAAACTCGGGAATTTGATGCCTCAATTTCCATGATTTTTTCCGCGCATCATTTAATAAATTCCACGCTTAAATTGCCAAACAAGGGAATTGTCAATTTCTCATCTTAAATTCCCGACTTTTAGCTAAATTCCGCGTTATTTTCCCTCATCCAAACGGAGGGTAAAAGGATGGGGGGAAGGTGAAAATATACAGACAGACTCAATACTAAAGTAGCGGGCTCTTCAATCACTTTGCTTCACCTTCTTCTCATGGTCCCCTTCGTATACTAGTTTATATAAAACCCAAAACAAGTCATCTCGCTATCTTTAACTTCAACTTCAACTGCATCAATTGCCTTGCCTTCTTCTTTCTCTCTCAATTCCATCAAAATTTCTATGGCTTCTCTTGTTCTTCTCTTGTCTGTACTTGGGGGCGGCCCCATAACACAGATCCAAGTAATTTGTGGTGGGCAACACTTCCTCCTTAAAAGTCATAACTGGATACCACCAAACTTTTAAATACTTTTTAAAAGTCAGAATTGAATACTACTAGACTTTTATATACTCTTTAAAAGTCTAAATTGAATACCTCCAGACTTTTAAACTCTATAAAAGTCATTAAAAGTTTGAATTGGATACACCCCCCTTAGATTCAAGTTCAGGGATCATTACCATAATTAATTCATTTTTCACTTTTTATTTCACTTTTTAATTGAGAAATAAAATTATTAATTTACGCTTCAAATCAATAGAAAGGTTAACATAATTTGACACAAAGATGAAAGTGAAACGGGTAAAAATGCAAGGACTAAATAAAATACGAGTACAAATTCAGGGATCATTGCGTAGATAACCAATGTTCAAATCAAATATCTTTTTTACCTATTCCCTCTCCCCAAATGGAAAAGAGAAAGAAAAAGTGAACTTCACGATCTCTATCATTATATGGATTGATAATCAATGCATCACTTCTGCTCGCTTAATTCTCTGTCCTTGTTTTTTTTTTTTTATATATAAAGAAAATATGATATTACATTAAACCCATAGGAAACATTACATGATAAAAGTTAGCATGTTAACGAAAGCCTCGTTAAAACCTTCTTAGATAAAAACAAACCATCGAGAGAAGAAAGAGAATCACCCATGTTAGTGACGAAACAGAAAAGTCAAACAAGAAAGAAGATAAAATTACTGTGTCCTTTATCCTTGTTATTGTCGTTAAAAAGATAAAAATTACTGGGTCTGTATCTAGAACAAGAAAGAAAAAAACACTCTCATTTTAATTGAAGATAAAGATAGGATAAGTATATCTCAAAAAGTTTGATGATAAAGACAACATTGACAAATTGGGCCAAAGTGATGGTTACTTGTTGTTATAATGTTTCTTAGAACAGGATAAGGCTACTCGCATTGTCGGCAAGTTATTCACCGTACACGTGTCAAGTACTAGAACATAGACTTAAATGACTTGGTCCAAATCATGAGATTCATGCTATTGGTGGGTGGATGCAAGTCTCAGTAGCGTTATGTAAGGATCGTTGTTGAAAGTTTTGATAGCAGATTGTCAGAAAGATTCTTGCTTATCCAAAATCTTTTTGTAGGGCTTTTGCTTTTCCCAATCTACGATTCTTTTTCACCTTCAAATTCACTAGGAAAATATATTGACTTGCGATGCTTTGAAATGTTGTTTTCCTCTTATGTTAAACTATGTTCCCCTTGTATTTAATTATTATTATTTCAATGTGAATTCTAATTACCAAATGCTTCAAAACATATGACTTACAAGTCTCAAAATGACATCATATTGAGTGTAAACATAACGTTAACGTAAAGCACATTATATTTTAAAGATAATATCAGTCATTTTCCGATATTAAATAGCTTTTGTTTATACGTTCTTAAAAAGAACGGAACATAATAAAAAATTTCAATAATAGAAGCGAGATTAGACAAGTTAATAAGTTAGAATTAAGATAGGTTAATGGCTCGAGATCGAGCTTCAAGAAATAGTGAATGGTCTTATCAATACACAAATGTATAACTCCCAATCGTACACGAGAAAACCTCCAACGGACATACCAGATGGAGGGAAGTTGTTCTCCTCCTCCTACACATGAAAATAGGGCAGGTCTTCTTGATCCCATTTGGTATCTCTTGTCTTTATTAGTAGCCTGTTGCATCAGTCATTTTGTTTAAATGATTCTTCATAAGCTATGGCGTTGACACCCTATAGGCTATACTCACGGCCAAGAGTCAAATACCTAATTCGCACAGCAGATGGATTATGGACAAAAACATGGCCAAAACGGGGAACAAAAAGAATATATCACGGACACGACAATTGTTATCCATCCTTATATTACTATGAATTGATGTTGACCTTTCAAATGATAGTTGGAGTTGCACATCGATTCATATTCAAAAGGAAAGTAATTCTCTCTCTCAATGAATCGTCGTTCAAAAGAATGCAGCTATCAAATATTGGGTACAAAAATGCAATATCCACGGTAAATTAATTGGGCACAAACCACTTATTACAAAACCAGGATGATTTTTGGCATGCTTGAAAAGAGAAGGGCCAAATACAACAGAAAAGAAAATCCATTCAAGCTTGTACAATGGAACGCACAATAACCCTTTTACATGTCCTTCCAACACCAGTGTAAAGTATCATCGGATGGTACCGTAGAACTCTAGGTCCATGCGGAATTTGAAAGAAGAAAACTTATTCGGAATCTTTTATATTTGTAACCACTTTGCTTGTTCTCGGAGGAAGAAACAAAAATAATAATAATAATAAACGGTGTGATTTCAATTATTTCAAAAGATTGATGTCAATACTGTTTGTTTGACATTATAAGGGCATCTCTCACACAATTAAGCCCACAAAATAAACTAAACATACTATAAGCTCCACAGTAATATTTACTTCATCTCCATAATCAGAATATTGGGGGAAAAAAACCACGGAGAAATACATGAAATGAAAAACAACTCGACTGTGACTGTGAGATTGTGTACATAAAACTTGGAACAACCAGACCAATTAAAGCTAAGCCATCTCATATGTATGCCTACATAAAATAACAGTGTATGGTCATCTTCTTTAGAATATTGCAATCAACACTTGGTTGAGACCGACCTGCAAAAAAAAAACTGGGTTAAGTACAGAGATAGAGTTTATGAATGGCAGTTCCAGAATTAAGACCTATGTTAATTTGTAACTGCCACCGAGTCAGTTCATAGTGCTAAATGCAGCTATCTGGCACACAGATATGACAAGCCAAAAGAAAAAAAGCAAAGTAAAAAAGAAAAAAGAGGCATGACATAAATGGGAACCTCAGCAGAAAGCATCAGATATGCATACAAGCAGATTGGCTCCATTACAATGTTCAAGAATGATGTAAATACTAGATAAAAGAGTTCTTATTCAAACCTCAGCAGGTTTCTCGGTTTCATTCCTGGACCCTCCCTCCCAATAATATAACAACTTGAACAATATAAGGAAACTTCAGGGCGATTGCCCCAAAAAGGTTATGTAGAAACATGAAATACATAAGTACTCTCCCTAAGACCAGCTTAGATTTCATCCTCCTCGAATGGATCTCGTTCAGGGTAGTCACCAACCTGAAATTGCATTAGTCACATTAGTCAACTCCATGAACAAGTCATGCAGGAAATACACAAAGGCACTCAATAGACTGTTAGCTAAAAGGTTTGAAGTTAGAATTTTACAATGATATTACTTATCCGCTGTGAATGAATATAAAGAAACCCTTTCAATTAAGTCTTTAAAAGCAATTTCATTTCACATAAGACACTTCAGATGGAAAAGGTATGTGCACTAGAATGGTAGGAATCCAATTGCATTTAACAGTCATTGCTGACTCCACGATTTGCAATTAACCAAGTCATCATTGAGGAATAGTTCCTAAGCTAACTCCCCGCCTTAACCTTGAGTTCTTCTTCTAACGTGTAACAGTAAAAGTCTTAATTTTTTTTTATTGAAAAACACTCACACCTTCTAGATTAAATTGTCAAATAGGACTCCATATATCGAATTTTACCTTAATCATTGACAAATTTCATTTATCATACTTTTGCAACAGTTCCCAGTAATACAAAATCTATGAGTCCCTCTTAACAAAACTACCAGAGACATATCACTTAGTTATCACAGTTTGCAACATTGGATGACAGTCCATACCAAGAAGGATATAGGTGAACTTTCAGCTTATCCAGGGCTAAAAGGTGAGCCCCAAACTATTGTTCTATTCATGAAGCGGTTGAAATACCACAGATGGGTGACAACCTATGAGCTAACAGGTCATATTAAACCTTAAAACAAACACATTCCTGTTCCTTGTGAAACAGCCAATCGAACCAAACAATAATATACTCCACATCTTGATAGGAAAATCAGGAAAAAAAATCATTTCGAAGTGTTCTAGAATACAAATGCATACGAACCTTTACTTTGTCTGGCCGAACGATTCCACCATGAAGTGGGGGGCAATTGAAATATCTTGTTCCTTTCACCCTATGATATGAAGAAGAGGAATCTCAACCAAATAATATGCAGAAAACAGGAATGCAAATTTAAAATAGGCAATTCAAAAATGTCCACTCATGGTATAGTAAAATCACAACATGAAAGAATTTTGGTTCTAGCGGATTTAGTAACATACCAAAGATCACCAACACTGTAATAGACACCAATTTCAAGAAATATAAGGTTGTATGTGCAGAATTTCAGAGGGAAGAATATTCAAAATTCACCAATCTTAGAAACTAGTTCAGTGACAAGAATGGCTATTGATTGGATTCATACACATATGGGGTGAGCCCTAAATTCTCCAAAGCATTTAAAATTGTATAATATGAGTTTAGATTCCATTATCTTCGTAACACATAACAATTAGTGTTTCTTTTTGCTCGTAGTGCACTGTAATATAATGTTGCACTGAATGACACAAACATGATTTACCAAACCTGATAAAAGAGAGAAAGAATGAAGAAAAGCATGCTGTAACAAAACATGTACACTACTAGCTAAAAGGAAGAACAAAAATAATAAAGTAGAAGGGACAAAAAAGTGTATCTTTACTACCAGACAATATTACATGTTATCAACCAAAACCAGATGAGAAGCATCCACCAATTTAACACACACAAAACCAAGCGTCAACCAAGAATTTACTTTTTGCAGGTCAAATGAGAGTTATATATATTATTTCCTATGAGAATTTTCTCCTTGAGCAAAATATACTCACGAGAATGGAAAAATTGTGATGTACTCAATCAAAAGATAGCAGACATAATATATTAGCTCATAGTCTAGCTTATAGATACTAGGCTCTCTTTTTTTTTTAGGTTGAACTACTCTACTATGTTGAATCCAAAGACTTGTAATTGAAATCTGCTTTTATTTCTTAGATATTTAATACATTAACCACACAAAAAAAAAATCACGTAAACATTATCTTTTACATCACTCTATGCAGGTTTCTTTTATTTGAACAAAACAATTTCTTCACATGCACTTTCTGTCCTCAACGTCTATCACTAGATGCACTCACAACAATAAATGATATTAACCTTGCTATGATTATTCTAAGGAAATGAGAAATTGTTAGGAACAACAGAACCAAGAATATACCATTTTTATGATTGGCACATGAGATGCCAAAAACAAAACATAGCACAAGTCAGGAGCTCACTTACATGCCATCATGCTTTCCCAATGGTTCAAAAAACACATATTGCAAATGAGATAGCTCCGAATGGAATTACACCCTGAGAGAAATCATTATTAAAGACAGACAAACCTTCATACACAACATGGCCCAACCCACCCCCATATAAATCTAAGAAATTTTGTAGGGCATGGGAAAGAAATCACATGCATATGATTCTCAGCAGCCTTAAGCCTCCTGCCTGCATTTTGGAAAGAAAAAATTAATTGGGAATAGCTCTAAAGGAATCCCTATTTGACCTCTTTCCCTTCCCCCAATCTCATGGTGTAAAATTAACTGGAAACAAAGGGAATGCAAACCTAAAGCATAACGCTCCATCAATGCTTTACTAATTTTAGCATCTAATCGCAGTGTAATCTATAGGTTATTTTCTTTCTTTGTTGTGAAAAACAATGGGCACAGATGCTTTACATGAGTCCATAATAATTAATAAATGCGAAGACCTCTGTTCAATATTTTCACCCAGGATAAAGTCAGCAACCAAAAGAAAAAAGATTCTTAGAAACAAACCATCAGACTTTGAGTTTCTAAATATGTCACTAAACGACCACGTGGATTCCCAGTAAGTTTAAGTTTCGTCTGCAAGTAGAAAAATTAATTAGAGCAATGATCATATATACCAAAAAACACTACATAAGAGACTATACTGAGGGCCTCAGTAAAAGGTAAAGAACAGAGTGAGATTAAATGATGGCAGGGGCTTATCTTTCACTACGACATGATCTTATTACTTACAGGTAACTTTGATACAATGAACATAATCTTTTCATTTTTCACAATATAAAAATATTATGAAAGTTGAAGAGTCAATAACACATTTAAATCCATGCACTGACAGGTACAAACCTGCTGAGGCATTTCAACTTGTGTATTTAAGGAGCCTATTGCTTTGTATTTTAAGTTTTTTTTGCCACTTTTCAGCACAGCTCATGCACTTATCAAACCAGCCTGACCAAACAAATACATTATAGAACCATATCATCAGAAGAGAAAATAAGCATGATACAATGGTGTACCTCCACAAAAACCACAGGAATGAAATACCCATTTATTTACTTTAACACTAACCAAAATCATAGATATGAAACCAATCTCAAAACCATATCAAATGACCCAAAAAAAAAACACATCACCCAATCCTTAGCTAAAATCACAATCACAATAAAGAACAATAAATTAGGGTAATCTCAAGCCCAGACCAGATATCTCATCAATTCCAAAATTTTAAATGAATAAATAATAAACTTTAACGAAAAATTCAAAACGAAAAATTAGAGCAAAAACTATGTATAAGACTTCAAATAAACTTTAACGAAAAAATTGACATCATCATCGTCCTCAATCTTTATGTGCTTCCACTCATTCGAGGCCACCAAAATTGAGAATTTTAAGCAAACCTTGTCTTCCCTGCTGTTTGTATTACCAATCTGATGCACACGGTCCAACAGTTTAGCAAATTTGATGGTCCGTGGAACTATTAAGCCTTTTGACTCACCCCCTTCGTATTTGCACATCTTCTTCGAGGTGACCCATTTTCCATTGTAGCACATGAGAATAACAATTGTCTCCATTTCTGACCATGACAAAACAACATTTAATTAACACAATATAACCACAATAAACATACAATACAATAGCAATATAACTACAATATAAAAGCAATATAATGCCAATATAACATCAACATAACAACAATAAGACAGTAAAATAAGAGGAACACAACAGCAGTACACCAGTAACACATCAGCAATCACACTATACAGATCTACTACATCAAATGGAAAATCCCAAGTTTCAAGATTCACATATCCAGACCAATCTAAGTGCAATTGGTACAAACCCAGATGAATGAGCATGAATATTCAACAAAACCTAACCCAAAGCAATTAAAGCCAAAACGAATTTAACACAAACCCAAACAATCAAAATATAACCCATTTCACATAATCCCACTGATTTTAAGAAAATAACCATCAACACTACCTTTTCGAGGTCGGCAATCCACTACAGCTTCAAGGTTGCAAGCAGCTATTCAGAAGACATACCTAAAGGGAGGGGTTCGCGACTCCAAACAGAGAGCAAGAGACCGAATAGGGGGAGAAAGAGCTAGAGAGAGACAGAGCTGTGCTATGAGAAAGAGAGCAAAGAGAGAGACAAAGAGTTGCGCTAGAGAGAGAGAGAGAGAGCCAAGAGAGACACAGAGAGCTGCGTTAGACAGAAACCAAAGAGAAAGAAAGCTGTGCCAGAGAGAGAGAGAGAGCTGAGTGACCTAAGAGAGAACAAAATTTCTGAACTTGTGAAAAATCAATAATAAGTGGACAATAATTTTATATTTATAGGTTATAGTTGTACAAAAATTGGGAAGGGGTGGTATTTTTAGTTCAAATTATAAAATTGGTGGCATAGAGCGCTATTTCCCAAAAAATAATACATCTAGAAGTGCTCCCTAGAAAAGCACTCTAGGTGCTTCTACAAAGGCAGTTTTATCAAATTCTTCTACCGTTGTAAGAAACGCGCTTTGTTGTACCAAATAAGCCCCTATAATAAAAAATTAAATAAAATAAAAGGAAAATCAAAGGTGTTGTGTGTTTCCCTTATAAAAAGGCATCTTCACGTTCCTCCCTTCACAAAAGATCAAAATCCATTTACATTTTCTAGAGAGAGAGAGAGGGAGAGAGACTAACAATGGCAGGAATCGTTCACAAGATTGGAGACGCCCTCCACATAGGAGGAGGAGGAGGAGGTAACGAGCACAAGAAAGGCGAGGAGTACAAGAAGGAGGGTGAGCAACACAAGGACAAGAAGGACGAACACCACAAGGACCACAAGAAAGACGACCACAAGAAAGACAGCGATCACAAAGACGACAAGAAGAAGAAGAAGAAGGACAAGAAGAAGGATGGCCATGACAGCAGCAGCAGCGACAGCGACTAATCTATAATATTCTGGTAATCCATCATCTTCCTCTGCATTTTGTTTCATTAACTTTTGATGATCTGATATACGTGCAGAAATATTTATTTTATAATTTTAATAAGTTATTTTTGCATGATTGTGATTTGTCTATAAGCTAAAGTGCAAAACATTGTGTCTTTTATTTTGTATATGTACAAAGATATAGTCTAAATTATTCTAGATTAAATAAATATATGGGATAGGGTTTCTGCTACGTCTTAATATTGAGATCTATGATGTAGACACGGACTTAGCCAAGTTGGCTAGAGCCGATGTGCTTTTGTACCCGAGTTAGCATCACCCTCCTCGTTATTTAGATTATATTAGAGTAGAATATCGTTTTTATAAAAAATTAAAAAAACAGTGGGATCTGTGACATGATCTAAATATGTTTAATTAAGAACAACACGGCTGTGTGGAGGATCTGGATTCTCAAATACCAAGATGACAAATAATGGAAACATTGTGTGAAATGAATTTGATTTTCTTTGTCGTTGCTTAATGAATCTGTTAATCTCTACCTAATTATATTTGTGTTTTTTTTCATTTGCCTTGTAAGTGTTTGGGGCGTCATGAGATGAGAACATGCCCAACTCCTATTTCCTTTCCGTTTACGGCCCAACATTATATTTTGCATGTGAAGAAAAGAAAAGGCTTGTTCCACAGCCCAACCCCCAAAAGAAAAAGAAAAAGAAGAAAAAAAGTTTAAGTCGTGTTTAATGTTTAAAGGTTTGTAAAATGTTTCTAAGCAGGCACTGAATATAAATGTGAAACCTCATACCGACTTTCATATGAATAAGGATAAATGCTTAATATTATCTCTGTCTTTCGTATTCAAGTGGTTTGTTGTTTATATCTTATGCTTGTTCTGTCTCAATTAACACCATCGCCCCATCAAAATGCACCTAAATTAATTGATGCATATGTCAATTCTTACTTCCTACAATGTACAATTTCAAAGAAATGAAGAAACGAAGAAACAAAGAACATCACTTGCGGTAGTTTGACCATGGCCGAAATACGTGTACAATTGTGTTCACTTGCGGTAGTTCGACCATGGCCGAAATACGTGTACAATTGTGTGTGCGCTAGAGAATTTTTTGTAAGACTTTTATAAAAACTGACATTGATGAAAATATAAACCTTGACCGAAAAGATGAAACTATAAACTAAATTTTGGCTATATACAATAAAAACTCTGTAGTTAGTCATGTCCTCCTAGGCCTAGCCACTCGTATATATATAACAACTGCGAACTAAGGGGTTTTTTTTTTTTTTTTTTTTGGTCAACTGCAAACTAAGGTTATGGAGGAGAAGTTGCACAATCAAAAATAGTGCGAGTTGAGAAAGCGCGCGCAAGAGGAGTAACTTAGCTGTTAATTCCATCCGACGGTGTACCAAAGCCGTACGCCGTCGTTTGTTCGGTATGAGGCGAAATTGCTTCATCTCTAAACCCTGTCTAAACCTTGTTGGGTTCCCATTCTTTGATTCTCACTCTGCTATCTCTCTCTCCAGGTGCGCTTCCTCCTCATTTTTGGGGATACTCCAAACTGTCACGGCCAGTTTGTTGCATTGCATACAGTTTGGGCCCAAATTTGTGCCAATAAAAAGGACCTGTTTATTTTGATATTTTCTTTGGCTTAAAGTCATTTTTAGTCCCTGTAGTTTGGCACTTCAACCACTTTTGACCCTGTGGTTTCGTATTTATAGCAATTCAAGGACAAGTTAGTATTCCTGTCAATTTTTTTGATGATGTAGGGGGCAATTTCGTCAACACAAAATCCTTGAGCATAAAAGCTCGTTTGAAACTCCCCTAATTTCATATTAGGGCTTGAAATTGGTTATTTGGGTTTAGGGTTCTTCAAAAATTGGGATTAGTGGTTGAATTTCGAGCCCTAATATGAAATAGGGAGAATTTCAGACAAGCTTTTGGGTTGACGAAATTGCCCCTTGCATCATTAAAGATATTGACAAGAATACTAACATGTCCTTGAATTGCAACAAATACGAAACTACAGTGGAAAAATTGACGAAATTGAAACTACAGGGTCAAAAGTGGTTGAAGTGCCAAACTACAGGGACCAAAAGTGACTTTTGGCCATTTTCTTTTATAGAAAGTTACAAACAAGACAACTGTGTCCTGTATTGGGTCTTCACTCTTCTGATAGGAGGAAGAAGGAAGTCCCAACTCCAGTAAGTAAGCTCGCTGTGACGTCGTCGTTTTCGTCTGAAACCTAGAATTTGGATATTCAATTGCAGTCGCTGTAATTGCTATTTGTTCTCAACTGACTGAAAAATCCCAGGTCATCCTGTTTTTGTTTATTTATTTATAATGCATATAAAAAGTTTATTTTCTTTTTGTTGTGTAATTTGTTTTCCCAAAACTTGTAGTTTATTATCCTCGCATCCTTTTCTACTGAAGCTGAAACATTAACTGGGTTAGTTTCTGTTTGAAATTTGGAGCTGTCATTGGTAGTTCGCTCTGTCTATATTGTCTTAATTATGGGGGTTGGATTTCTCTTAAAGTTCCATTTGGCAAACCAGACGTACATTTGTTGTTGTCAGTAGGAGCAGGGAAGCCCAATCCACTGCTGATACTAAATACTATTTGAGCCTTTAGCTTAATCTCTCACAGTTCCATTAGTGTTGGCTTATTCTCAAACAACCTTTTTCGGGTTTTGTTAGTAGTTGGGCTTTAACATGGTATCAGAGCTTTTGGATTTCAGTGGTTTCCTAAGAATTAGATGTATAGATTTCTTCGTTGAATCCGTTCGGTTATCTTTTGTTTGTTGTATCATGATAACAGCTAACTTGCATTTATGTTTGATTTTTCTGAGAATAATAAGATCAACTTGTTGTAACATTGGGCAGGGCCAATCATTTATATGGAAATGTCCCCTTTTACGCCTATTTGAGTTCACTTGAGCTGTTATTTTAATGCATATTGACCATATCAGAGAAGAATTTCATGGTTATTAGCGATCTTGATATTTAAAACCGAACGGATATTTTGGCATATGCTATGTTCTTATCTTAGTTAGTCATAGTTGTATTACCATATGAGATAAGCTCTTACTGTGTTCACTATGTCTTGTTATGCTGCAAGTCTTGGTTGGGTGATGATTCTGGAGCCATTCATCTTTCTTGCAACTTCTGCATTTTTTTGTCTAACCAATGTAACTCAACTATTTCATACTTTCAGTAAAACAGTATATATCAAACATACAGTTCACGAGTGATTAAATTTCTCCCAAATAATTACGAATACAATGATATGTGCTCTCTTGCTTCCTTTAGCACACTCTTTCTAATCTTTCTAATCTTCATTCATGAGTTAATTTTAAAATGACATTGATATATTTCTTCTTTCCATCTTGTAGGAGACATAGATTCATGTATTCTCATTTCAATGCTGCTTAATTGATTGTAGCTAAGATAATGGAATGGGAACTAGACATGGATTGTTCAAACAACTTGTGGGTGACCTCTCTTTCCTCGACTCTACACCCTTTGCGAAGCTCTTGGATTCATGCATTCGAACCAAGTCAGCACGCGATGCTCGTCGCATCCACGCTCGTGTCATCAAAACCCAATTTTCCTCAGAGATTTTTATCCAGAATAGGCTTATTGATGCTTATGGAAAATGTGGTTGTTTGCACGATGCACGTAAATTGTTTGATAAAATGCCTCAAAGGAACACTTTCACTTGGAACTCCATCATAAGTACATTAACGAAGTTGGGTTTTATTGATGAGGCTGTGCAGATTTTTAGGTTAATGCCTGAGCCTGACCAGTGCTCATGGAATTCGATGGTATCAGGGTTTGCCCAGCATGACCGCTTTGAAGAAGCTTTGGAGTACTTTGTCAAATTGCATGTGGAGGATTTTGTGCTTAATGAATACTCGTTCGGTAGTGCGCTTAGTGCTTGTGCAGGTTTGAGAAAGTTGAAAATGGGTGTCCAAATTCATGCTTTTATTGCTAAGTCATGTTACTCGTCCGATGTTTATATGGGATCTGCACTTATTGATATGTACTCTAAATGCGGGAGTGTTGCTTCTGCACAAAGAGTTTTTGATTGGATGAGTGACCGGAATACAGTTTCTTGGAACAGTTTGATTACTTGTTATGAGCAGAATGGTCCAGCAAGTGAAGCCCTAGAAGTTTTTGTGAGGATGATGGATGGTGGGTTCAAACCAGATGAGTTAACTTTAGCCAGTGTGGTAAGTGCATGTGCAAGCTTGTCTGCAATAAAGGAAGGTCAGCAAATATATGCTCGTGTCATAAAATGTGACAAATACAGGGATGATCTTGTTTTAGGCAATGCATTGGTTGATATGTATGCAAAATGCAATAGAGTAAAGCAAGCCAGATGGATTTTTGATGGGATGCCTGTTAGAAATGTTGTCTCCGAAACATCAATGGTAAGTGGATATGCAAAAGCGGCAAGTGTAAAAGCTGCAAGATTGATGTTTGCAAAGATGATGGAAAGGAATATAGTCTCTTGGAATGCACTTATTGCAGGGTACACACAAAATGGGGAAAATGAAGAGGCTGTTGGACTCTTTCTCCTCCTAAAGAGAGAGTCTGTTTTGCCAACCCACTATACATTTGGGAATCTACTCAATGCTTGTGCAAGTCTAGTTGATCTGCAGCTTGGCAGGCAGGCTCATGTACACTTATTGAAACACGGATTTAAGTTCCAGGTTGGGGAAGAGCCTGATATTTTTGTGGGAAATTCTCTAATAGACATGTACATGAAATGTGGATCCATTGAAGATGGATGTCTGGTGTTTAAAAGTATGTTGCAAAGGGATTATGTCTCCTGGAATGCCATGATTGTGGGGTATGCACAAAATGGTTATGGGACTGAAGCTCTCGAAATATATAGAAAAATGTTGGCATCTGGGGAGCAACCTGACCATGTCACTATGATTGGTGTTCTATGCGCTTGTAGCCACGCAGGGTTGGTTGATGAAGGAAAAGAATATTTTTACTCTATGAGTGAAGAGCATGGTTTGGTACCATTGAAGGACCATTATACATGTATGGTTGATCTACTTGGTCGAGCTGGTTGCCTTGATGAAGCCAAACATTTAATAGAGGTCATGCCAATGCAACCTGATGCTGTTATATGGGGGTCTTTACTTGGTGCTTGTAAAGTTCATCGTAACATTACCTTAGGGAAGTATGTGGCGGAGAAGCTCTTAGATATTGAACCTAGGAACTCTGGACCTTATGTTCTTCTCTCAAACATGTATGCCGAGCTCGGGAGATGGGGTGATGTTGTAACAGTAAGGAAGCTGATGAGGCAACGGGGAGTTATCAAGCAGCCAGGTTGCAGTTGGATTGAGATACAGGGTTGTGTGCATGTTTTCATGGTGAAAGATAAAAGGCATCCTCAATGCAAGGAAATACATTATCTTTTGAAGTTGCTCATTGAACAGATGAAGCAATCCGGATATGTCGAAGATGCTTGTGATCACGAGATTTGTGAAGAACATGGTGAAACATAACTAACCTCATTGTACGACGTTGATATGTTGGAAGATGCAGCTCTCGGGTGATTTGCCTACAATATTGTTTTCTAAATGCACTCTCCAATATTTTCCTCTATAAATTTTGATAAATACTTTTCTTCATTCCTGGAAACAAAAAAGAAAATAAAGCCCGAAGAGTCCTGTCACAATTCATTGTTATCAGGTCTATTTTCTTAATGTCATATTATGGCGGACTGGGCTACCTGCCTGTTATGGGTCTGCTGTGCGGTTGGTACAGCACTCAATTGCTACAATCGATCAACTTTCGTGTTCCTAAGCATCCAACAATATGGTAAGATCTGCTTTTCCCTGCACTTGATAAGATAGTGAGAGTTTGAATTCTTATGGTGATATCTTTGTATTCATATTTGACATCCTTATCTTTATGTTCATCTCAAATATCTTTGTTTTCTTCTCTGTTATATATTTGCTTTATATAATTTTTTGGTAAATCAAGAGAACGTAACATCTTCTTTGTTTGTGTAACATCAATTTTTTTTTTTTTATTCTTTTCAGAATATTTTGATGTGATTGTTTTGCAAAGCTAGCATTACTTTGAAAGCCTTGGTGAAGCTCTCTTAAATTGTGGTTACATTTGTAACAGCTATAAAAATTTATAATAACTCTGTGAACTCTGTGGTAGCTGAAGCATGTGTGACATTGTTTAAGTTCTTTGAAGTGCAAATTCACAAGAGTATAATTGATCTTGGACCTCCTCACCCTTTGCCAATTTGGTTTGAGTTGGATGCTCACATTCGAACATCGTTCAAATCAATATTTTCCTTAAACCCCTTTTCCCTATTCACTTTTCCATTCAAAAAGTTATATAAGCATCGGCAGGGGAATTTTAGTTTATTTTATTCAAATTGTTTGAGTTTTATTATATCAAAATTGTTTCAGAGTCCTCAAAGACTTTTTATTTTGTTTTAGTTATCTCGCCCTCATCTTAACAACTAAAGGTTATTTATGATTTAAGTAGGCGGACTGAAAGAGGTTAAATTGGGTTCTAAGTTTCAACTCCAAGGCTGGGGAATATGATTATATAATTTAAAGTATGATTAGAGTTTAGTGACTTTGCGCTAATTTCATTTCATAAATTTGCATGTTAATTTGGAAAGTAGTGCATGTGTTATGTCCTAGTTCATTTTAATAACTCGTGGGTACACTGTATGGTGATGGGTGGGGATTTATTTTCATATAGTTTGATGATCATTATAATCTTTTTGAATTGTTTTAGGATTATTCTGAACTTTGGTAGTTAGTGGAAAAAGTTTAGAATTGAGTTTCTCAATTGTTTTATATGCTTTGAATTCAGTTATTTGCTTCATAGTTTAGTTGATTGGACTTGGAAAGTATCTCTGCAAACATTTGGGAAAATAAGGTTTTATCTCAATGAACGAAATGAAAATCTTGAAATAGTTTTTTTTGAGCTTGGCATGTGATCATGGATAGGATTTATTAAATGTAATTTTTTAAACCTGTATAAGGATGGGGAAGTTTGTGCACCATTTGTCACTCCGGAGTGGCATTTGTTCCTTTGTGGTTGAGTATATGGCATATGTCCCTTCGGAGTATTTACATTAATCATAGGGATCGTACTCCACGGACCAGAGGAGCAATGTTTTTTTTTCGGCTGCTATTATTAACAAAGCATCTGCTGTGGTGGGAGATGCTTTTGGTGGGGCAAGGAGGCCCTGTCGTAGTCAAGGATGAAATGGATATTTCAAGTGTTTTGCCAAGTTATGTAAATCTGGGAATTAAAAAGGAAAAAACAAAAAACACGGGACACAATAAAAATGTTGATGAGCTGCAATAAATCTTGTTTTAGTATTGTTCGTTCAACGATTCTGCTTGTGTTTCAAGTTTATATCCTGTCCACCAGTTAATTCTTCTGGCATTTCATAGCTGCTGTGATTTTGCTGCTTTCTGTAGTAAGAAATCTGTTTAACGTTTTGTTGCAGAGCATGATAGGATTGATTGCGTTGTGTCACGAGGATGGATCTTGGGATGCTTCCGACGATGAATTGTATGAAGCATGTACTTTGGGCAGGTAGTGGCAGAAGAGGCATCACCAATTCCACACGGTGGTTGTACACTTGAGACTTACTTTCGTCATTGTCTTGTCTGTGTTTAGTTGTTTTCCATGCATAATTGAATTCAAGTGGCTCTCTTATCTAGCCTTTGACTGTTGATATGAAAATGTAGATGGTTCACTGGTGATGGCGTTATGGCGGGAAAAGAAGCTTCTTCACAAGAGGGATTTAATTTTGCCTTTAGGCAATCGGTGCTGCTTGGGTTCAACTGGGGCCTTGTCACAAGGTAAAAAGCAAAAAAAGTAAAGAGAAGAATTATGTTACAGTAATTTTTCACTTGCAGATCTTTATATCATTTGGAAATCTTATATTTATTGTATTTTTCATTCCCCATTTTGGTGCATCTTCAACCAACCCACATGCAGAAGTGCTTTGGCTTACCTTCCAGATGGTTTAAGGGAGAAGTTGATTGAAACAGAAGACAAAAGGACTGGATTTCAGGGCTCTTTCAACGACAGATGCCCTTAGTTAGGTTATTTAAGCCATCAATCACTGCAGGAAGCTGATTCCTTCCTCTCCACAAGTCACACCGGAGCTGAGAAACAGTGTTTGTGTCTCTAAATGCAGAGGCTAAGGATCCATGAATTATGACTTAGAATTGATACCAAACATAACCACAAGGCTGAGATTCACCGAATTGAAATCACATGACACCACTTATAAATGGATATTGATTTCGTAAGTAATGCTCTTGAGTTTTATTGCGAGGAAAAAACCATTTCTCTTTATTCCAAGTGTTGACAAAGGAATTGTTTGGGAGGCATTCTAGATAGGCCAAAAACACTTTTATGGAGAATCACTTTAAATTATTTAAGTGATTCTTCCCATGTGTTTCACCTTATGAGTGATTCTGACTTATCCATAATCACTCCTAAACGAGCCTTAAGATTAAGAATAAAAGAAAATGAAAACTATTGCAAGCTCTCCATTGGACGCTAGCATTCTAGTACTTGGTTAGATTAAAATTTGACAATTATGGTGATATATCATCGGGAGAAGATCCTCTTTTGTAATTGTACTTAATTTTTTATTTATTTTTTATATTTAAATATAGTGGGTGACGGGTTGAGCACAACAATAAATAACGCACATAGAATACAAGTAGTACCACTAGCTGCAATAGTTGGATGCCATCTAGTTCAACAACAAAGACCCAAAATTTAATACAGCGACTAACTATCCACCACTAGCTGTTGAAAAATTAGACGCTATCATCATGGTTGAATGCCAGCCCTTGATCTCCGTGGGCTCCACTCATCCATGGCTAGCATTCAGTCACCTGAAAAATTAGCGGCTTTGGGGAAGTGGGCATCCCTTGTTTTCTCCTCTTCCTGTCGAACAAACAAACATTGGGTCTAATCTAATCTAACAACAAAAGCAGCGGCTCTTTAACCTTCTTCTCATGCGGCCACCCCGCATACTAGTTTATATAAAACCCAAAACAAGTCATCTCGCTATCTTCAACTTCAACTGCATCAATTGCCTTGCCTTCTTCTTTCTCTCTCAATTCCATCAAAATTTCTATGGCATCTCTTGTTCTTCTCTTGTCTGTACTTGGAGGGCGGCCCCATAACACAGATCCAAGTAATTTGTGGTGGGCAACACTTCCACCTTCTTCTTATTCTAATTCTTCTACTGCCATAAACCCACCGACCAGAAATGGAAGCAGCTACAAATGCAATGGCCAAGCACAAGAAAATGAGGTGATGGTAGCTGTGGAAGATCTCCTGCAGCAGCTAGAGTCTAGGGTTTCTGTCGACTCAGTTTGGCCTTAATTAGAGATAGAGATTTCCTTTTCACTTTAGTATTGGGTCTGTCTGTATATTTTCACCTTCCCCCCATCCTTTTAATGCTTTGTCTTCTTCTTCTAGCTTGGTTTTCATTGTTGCAACTCCCCTGGATTTCTGTGGGTTTTGATCCTGCCCGAAACTTGATCAAAAAACCCACCAAAAGGGCTAAAAGTAATGAGTAAATATAGCATTTGCCAAATCGGAGGCCTTTTGAGGCTCATAATAACAACTTTTGCAATGGGACATGGAGTACTAAAAATGATAATACGTTTCAATCATCAGGAAATTTCTCAACAACTCACATTTACAAATTGCTCAACTGCAGCTCTGTCTCAAGGACAGGCCTGAAAAAATGCCAACTCGAATCATGAAAGGCACTGAAATAAGTATCTGAAATTGTCTTAATCCTAAACTCATCTGTGAATTTTCGAACAGCCAAGATATGCCTTGTCGAATCAACAATAGCTGAGTTCTTATACTCTGATAGATGCTGCTCATATGTCTCAAAGCTATTCCCAAACAATACTGTACAATTCAGAAGCCGTGCTTCCCAATTTGCTTGTAGAAGATTATCATACAGCTCTGCCTCGCAATGTGGCATGAAGAACATTGTTGGTTTCTCAGCCTGACGCCGACCTTGTTCATTTATCGATAACACAGAGCATTCGAGAGCTTCCAAAACCCGAGATTCTGTGGCAGAAAGAATGGGATCAAAGACCTCTATATCTCCAATCCAATTGAACTTTCTCTTCAGCAAGATGGCAAGGCTCAACTGCAACCGAGGGGATTCATACGATTCGATGCTGCCTATGCCATATATAACCATCTTCATCTTCAACTCCGAGTTCAAAACCCTATGGAAGTAATTCATCATTTCTGGAGTTTGGATTTCATCCAGTAAATTAAGAAAGAATTGAGACATCTCCAATTTCTTCATACAGATCTGCATCTTCTGCATCAATTTTGATTCTCGGGCGAAATTGATTTCGAAATCAGTTGGAGCCCAATGCGACGGTTGCTTCTGTACTCGAATTGTAATTTTTGGAGGATTTCTTCTTTGTCTTCCACGACGAGATGAAACAACTGTCCACTCTGCATTTAAAGTATGGCTTTCAGAAGTTAGAGTCTTTGCAGAAGCTGCCATTGCAATCCAAGAATCCTTCTGACAATTCTTCTATGATTATGCATCCAGGTATTCAATACACACAACTGTTACAATTTGCAACAAAACACAATCAGTGGTGGAGAGCAAATCAGTGTTACATGTAAAATTCCTAATTTAATTTAGGAACTCAATTTCTTGGGCAAATGCAAATCCTCTTGTTTTTTTTTTGAAACTTAGCGATATATTGCATTCATTGATCAGGCACAGAGGCCGTTAGCCAAAGAGGCCAGTACAGAGGCCATAAAGACCAGTACAAGAGCCGAAAAGGCCATAGCAATAACAGAAATTGACACCCATTTAGGGTTGATACAATTGTTGTGGAAGAGCAGAAACCATATAAGGTTTTCCAGATAGAGCGGGGAAGAACCCCCATCCTAGCCGCGCAAGGCCGGAGATATTGCGGTAAGGAAGACCGTGAGCCCAGAAAGATCAGGCATAGAACACCAACATGCCATAAGCGGCTGAACTACAAATGCAACAAGCACCAGAGCCTCTTACAAGTAAAAACTAGAAGAGATAGATACTTAACACCAAAAATGGGTTAATACTAAGCAGCACAAAGGCTGTAGAAATCCGCACTGCAACGCTTAGTCACCCTGCTTGTCACCGAATCACAGATCTGAAGAAGATTTCCAGCAAATCTGCAAAAGAAACAAACAAAGCAAAAAAACAAACGGCCGGCGAAAGCAACTGCGGCGGCCACAGGGGAAAACCACCTAGGCCACCGAAAGCCAGAGCACACCCCGGATAAGCTAGATCCAGAAAAGATCTTTCGGAGATGCTAAGCAGCAGAGCAACAAAACCACCCAAACCCACCTGCGAGAATGAGAGAAAGGCCCAAAGACAAAGCAAAAGAAGAGGTAGAGGAAGAAGGCTCAAAGAGGGAGGGAAGAAGTGGACGGAAAGCAAGGGAAGGAAAGGAGAGGGGGGCAAGAGGAGAGTGGGGGGTTGAGGTAGAGACGGGAGAGAGGGGAAGGGAGGGGGGAGAGGAAAAGGAAAAACACCCACCCCCAAAGGGGGTGGCGGCTGAAGCTCCAAACCTTGGGTTTTCTTTCCAAAGGAGAGAGGGAGAGCGGCTAGGTCTGGATTATGTCTCAGCGCCTAAGATTACTATGATGTTTGTTGCAAATCCTCTTGTTAAGATAGGAGTCCAACCACAAGATTCAGATTTATGATCTCCAAATCCAAATCAATCCAACCAACTTCCTCAGTTGAAACAGGCATTCATTTTAATCAAAACCAATCAAGATAAATATACAAGGGGAAAAATCATAAAAGAAAGAACACCTACAACTCTGATGAGCATCATTGATCAGATAATCTGCTACAAGCAAAAGAATGGAAACAGGACAACAATTACCAGATTTCTCCTTGCTAACATGTTTTCTAAACTACTTTGAGACTCAAGAAAGCAAAATGTGATAAAGCTGGTCAACTGAGCGGGCCAACAAAGCAGAAAACTTTAAACAGTGGGATGAAAATTTTGAATTGGATATGGATTAACAATACTAATCAACAATTAAAGGCCTAAGTTATGAATTAAATCACCTTGCCTGGGTCGGGTCTTCTAATGGAACGATAGAGGAGGACGAGATCTACCTTTTGCAAATAGATCGCGGACAGAGGTAACCGAAATTGGCCGGAAACAACCTCGACACCGGAGGCAACTGTGGCGCGACTCCGCCTGTTTTCGAGCGTTCTGTCGCCTTCTGTGGTGGTGTTCCGGGCCGGCGGTGGGGTGGGTTTGGTAGAGGAGGTGGCGGCGAAGCTCTTTCGTGAAGGTGGAAAAACCCGGGTCGCCGGCCCTTCTCTGAAATCTTCAGGGAGACACAGAGAGAGAACAGTAA
Source organism: Prunus kanzakura (assembly GCA_020521455.1). Classification (NCBI taxonomy): domain Eukaryota; kingdom Viridiplantae; phylum Streptophyta; class Magnoliopsida; order Rosales; family Rosaceae; genus Prunus; species Prunus kanzakura. The sequence goes on from BPUM01000186.1 coordinate 145,484, forward strand.
GAGGTGACGTGTGCTTTCACTGGGCTGGCTGTTGGGCTTCTCAAACATTTCCGAAAGGATTTTCAGTCATTTTGACTCCCGAATTAGAGTGCTGCTAAATGATCTCTAAAATTAACTTAGTACATCATATTTAACTATCAAAAATATCCAAGATACACCTATACACTCTATCACACAATACCTTAATACCAATCTTAAACCAAATTTCTCTTTTTACATGAATTTGTGCTCTATGTTTATATTTATAAATGTATTGAATTTATAGACACACACATTGAACTTATTATTTGATTTCACAAGTTATATGAAGGAATTTTCATGGGCCCTCAACATATTATTTGGATCAAAACCAAAAAAGCTATAAAGGAATTTCCGATGTTTGTAGCAAGTCTGCAGCATACCCACATGGTCATGGATATCTTCAAATCATCAATATTAAATAACCCAGAAATTGCTCCATTTGAAGAACAAATTAGGAAAAACTACAGTAAACCCCCCAACCTATAGGTTCAATTACGATTACATCCCAATCTATGGGACATTTACAATTACATACACAACGTCACGAAAAATTACAAGAGAACCCCCTCCGTTAGCGAGACCGTCAGGAAATCTATTATCTGCTTACGTGGCATTTGCGGGACCCATTTTTAATTGACGTGGGGTTCCACGTGGACAAAAAAACTAATAAAAAATTATCTACTTTTTAAAAATAATAAATATTTGTTTTAAAAAAAATAAAAACCTAAACAACTCTCTCTCTCTCTCCTTCTCCCTCCCGACCCACCCCAACCCAGAACTCTCCTCTCCTCTCAAGCATATGCCCACCCCGCAGCCACCATCTTCCCCCTTTGCTCCTCCTACCCAGCCAACCCTCTCTCCCACCCGACTCAACCCCACCTCTCAGCCACCCCTCTCCCGTCGCCCACCCCCAAACCCAACTCTCTTTCTCTCTCCTCCTCCCTCCCAACCCACCCCAACTTCTCCAGAAACCTAAAATTGGGGCTTTTTAGTGTTCCGCAACCTTCAAATTCGAATTTGATCAATAAATTGACCAAGTACAAATGAGGTTTTGAAATCGATTTGAGTTTGGTGGGTTATGGCGACTGGCCTGGTTTTTTTATTTTGATTTTGATTTTGGTAGGGGAAGATGGGTTCAGTGAAGTTCACAGAGTTGGTTGGGTGTGTGGCGTGGGTTCCTGGAGGAGAGATCCAACAACAACACCTCATCCGCCATTGAAAACTAGATTTGAATTGATTGATACAAAAACTTACAAAACTTAGCTTAAGTATGGGGCAGTGGATGGTGGTGGTGATGGACAAACATTCAAAGCAGAAGCAATCAGAGTATGTCATTGCAAAGCTCATCCTTCTTCTCCTCAAATTTAAACCCATTTTTCAACAACATTAGGAAATACAAATCGTCAAGATATTTGGAAAAGAAGAATATTGGTAAAGTACTGTGATAGGTTGATTTCCAAATTTCCAAGACAAAATTCCTCAAGAAACTGATAAACCCAGAAACAAGATTAATTTTTGGAACAAAATGACAAAGTTCAAACAAACATAAACTTGAAAAAGAACAGAGCCCAAAAAGGCAGATACTTCACCAATAACAAACGATGAAGATACTTCCCCAAATCTGGAAAAAAAAAAAAAAGAAGATACTTCCCCAAATGTATTGTTCTAGCTATAAGAACGCAAAAAACCCATATAATTCCTCAAATTTAAACTCATTTTGCAGATCCTAATACTGTTGTAGCTCTGGCGAGATCTGAAGAACGACGACGAGCTCGCAAGGTCTTGAAAACATCCCCCATGGCGTGTCGCGAAGACCCATTTTGCAGATCCTAATATTGTTCTAGCTCCGGCGAGATCTAAAGAACGACGACGAGCTCGCAAGGTCTTGAAAACATCCCTCATGGCATGTCGCGAAGACTCAACCACCTGGGTTTTACAGATCGAAGATTTCTAGGTCCAAGAGAGAGAGAGATTTCTAGGTCCCTGAGCTTGGGTGCCGCTCATCGGAACTGTGGGGGGCTGCTCAGTTTGGGGGTGGGGGAGGTGTGGCTGCTGGGTTTTGCCAGATTTTTATTTTTATTTTTTATTTTTTGCTTTCTAAATTTTGAATTAATTTAACAATAATAAATAATTTAAACAGTAAAATAATTTTTAATTAATTTTTGGTCCACGTGGAAGTCTATATCATCAAAAAAATGGGTCCTATTTTTGACACGTCAGCATTTAACAGACTGACTAACAATTTGACTGACGGAGGGGGCATTTTGTAGGGTTTCCGTGACGTTGTGTATGTAATTGTAAATGTCCCATAGATTGGGATGTAATCGTAAATGACCCTATGGATTGGGGGGTTTACTGTAGTTTTTCCAACAAATTAAAACCAATTTCCAGAGGAAGGTTACAAAACATTGTGGGCAATGAAGAACAAATCAAGACAGTATAACCCATTTGATAACAAAATCAAAATGAGATTTACCAATATCAGAGGACACAACGCTAGTATAATGCTACGACGACGGCATTGTTGTAACCGTAGAGAAGCGAATGCGACGACGGTGTTCGTGTGACGGTGGAGGAAACGATGTTATGAAGGAAGCGTTGTTATGTCCGGTGGAGGAGATGACAACGGTGTTTGGGGTTTAGGGTTTAGGGTTCATAATTCAATATATCATTTTTGGTCATTCTATATTAGGGTAAATTAGTAATTCAATAAATAGTTTGGTAGTAGGGTTTACTTAGTTAATTTTAGGGTTCATTTAGCAGCACTTCTTGAATTATTACCCCAATCTAACTTAACCTCATGAACTTAAAAGTCAGTCAATTTAATTCCTGAATTAAAAAATACCACCAATTTCACTCTTGCATTAAAATTTTCAAATTTCATCCACTTTTCCGTCCAAAAAGTCACATGTCATCCGTATGAGTTATTATTTGATTTTTTTACTATCTAAAATATTTAGAAAATAGAAATTTTTTTAAAAAAAAAACCTACTAGCACTCCCACCCAACACCTCATCTCCTTCCCCAACGCACTACAACTAGAAGCTTCTCTCATTCCCTAAATCTCCCTCTCTTATAACCTGGGAGACACAAGCCGACGCCATCTCTAATAACCTGAATCCGAATCCAAATTCGTACTTCAATTCCAACTAGTAACAGTTTACTGAACTTGAAGACCAAGGCATTATTGTCCTCAACTTTATCCTCAGCCATTGGTAATGTATATTCTTCATTCCTCGAATTTCTTTTGCTTTGGTCGAGAAATTTGGGGATTAGGGTGGGTTGCATGGAAAATATAGGAAAGGAACCCGGAGCACTGCGGAGGTCTTGATCAGGTGGTGGGATGGGTCTGTGGGGAAGGGGCTAGGTTTTTTATATGAGAGATTCACTGTTATACCAAACATAGAAGCCCAAATTGTTTATAAAAAAAAAAAACCTATATGAAATGGACTTTAGAAACACACCCGAAGCCCATTTACAACATAACAAAAAGGCTTTTAACTTTTTTTAAATTACTAAACTGTCATTGATTTCTTAAAACAAATCCAACCCCAAAACCTCATAAAAAAGCCCAAAACACTCAATAGGCATCAAAGTAATTTAATAATCAAAATTAAATTCAATAGGGTTAGCTGTCATTTTTTGGGTTTGTTTATAGAAATTTAATGGTGTAGGGTTTATTTGTAGTTTAAGTGCTAAGAATGGGTATATGACTAAATATCTTTTTTTTTTTTTAATTATAAATTTTATAAAGCTTTTTTCTATTTTTTTTTCTTTTGATTTTTCTTTGGACTGTCCGAAATTACTTTGGACTTCCATTGACCATGACATCCTTGTTAAAGCTTTAATTCACGCGTGATAAGTGTCTACAAACTCGTAAGAGTGAACTCTATGAAATGGGTGCGAAGAAGTTTATCAAAACTCATCCCGAACAAATATTGACCGAAATGCAAAATTGTATGGGTACCAAAACTCGTCCCCTATTTCCAAGGACAAAATTGTACTTTCACATAGAAATTCATAAACAAAAAATGAATTTTCGGGACTGAATGTTGAATTGTTTAAACCACATAGAACGGAATATTAATTTTTGACAATTTAAGCAAATTTTCAATGATAAAAGAAGGAAAATTACATCACAGAGATGGAGACTTCAATAACTTAAAGTACATTGAGACTTCAAGTTATCGGAAGCATGATGCTCCAACTAAATGATTGAAAGTGTATATATTGTTATAAATCCATACATTATGGGTTTATAGGTTATGGATGCCCATAATAATATCCATCATTATATATTTGTAATCTACCAATATTTTTGTAACCTATCAATTATGGGTGGTAGGTGATTTAAGTCTCTCTACCCCTATAAATAGTGGCACCAAATATGAATGAAACACAAGTTGATTTGAGCAAATTATACTGTCTCTTTCTTCCTCTTTTTTCTCCCTACAAATTCCCTAGTTTCAGAACACGTTATCAGCACGAAAGCTCTTGGTAATGTTCTTCTCTATAGCTTAGTTCATCCATATATATACATATATATATTTTTTTTCTTTTATATACAAAACTCGATGATGGCTATTTTTTTTTGTGAAATCATGTTTTTGACATGATTTAAATTGCCGAGAGTATCCCCCAATGAATGCATGAACATGTAGTTTTTGTTGTTGTTGTTGTTATTGTTATATGACCATTATTCATTGAAAACTTGTTGGCATGCATGTTGTAGCTAATAACATGAGTAGTATGCAATTATCATTATTATTATTATTATTATTATTTTCTTTCTTTCTTTTCTCCTTTTAAGTTTGTATTTTTATCTTATTTAAACACAATATGTTATGATCAGTTTTTTTTTATTAACAAGAGGTCAGGGCCTGAAGTTCCTCGATCCTCATAATAGATAAGGACCTGAAGTTCCTTTATCAAATCAGAACCTAAGTTTTTGTGATTCAAAATAATTGAAGGCATGAAGTTCCTCAATCTAATTGTCTAAACATCCCAAACCAGAAGTTTTGGTGATTATATTTATGTTTACTATATCAACAATTTTTCTTGAGCTCTAACACATTCCATTTTCTTTTATATAGAAAATGTTGAACTTGGCAAAGCTCGAATTTGTTGCACTTAACATCTCTGGAAAGAACTACCTTTCATGGATCAATGATGCTGAGGTTCATCTTGAGGCTATGAACCTAAGGGAAACCATTAAGGAAGGCAATGAGGCATCCTCTGTGGATCGAGCGAAAACCATGATTTTTCTCAGACGCCACATCCATGAAGGCTTGAAGTGTGAATACCTTACTGTCAAGGATCAGTTGGCCCTTTGGGGAAATCTCAAGGAAAGATATGACCATCAGAGGACAGTTATTCTTCCTAAGGTTCGCGATGATTGGATGCACTTGCGTCTACAAGATTTCAAATCAGTGGCTAACTATAATTCTGCAATGTTCAGAATTAGCTCCAAGTTACGACTTTGTGGAGAAAATATAACTGATGCAGACCTATTGGAGAAAACTTTCACCACATTTCATGCCTCCAATGTGGTTTTACAACAACAATATCGAGAGCGAGGTTTCCAGAAGTATTCAGACCTCATATTTTGTCTACTTCTAGCTGAACATAATAATGAGCTTCTGATGTAGAACCATCAGTCTCGTCCAACTGGATCTGGACCATTCCATGAAGTGAAAACTGCCTTGGCACCATCTCATAAGGCATATGCTACCTCATCACATGGCGACCGTCGTCGAAGACGTGGTCGTGGTAGGGGTACCCGTAATGGTCAAGTCCAAAATAGTAATAGCCACCGCTTGGGTCCAAGAAATACCCAAGCATCTCATAACCACCAATAGTGGAACAAACAAGACAAGGCAAATGACTCCCAACCTTCAGCTAACAGGGTGATTGAGGAAGCATGTCATAGGTGTGGTACAAATGGGCATTAGGCACGTGTATCCCGCACACCAAAATATTTGGTTGATCTTTACCAAGCCTCAATCAAGGGCAAAGGAAAAAAGGTTGAGACATATTGGATGGATGCTGATCCAACAGAGTTAGAACCAATGGATGCAACTCACCTTGATGTCTCAGACTTCTTTGTTGATATTGATGGCAAATCTTTTGATCCTATGATTAGTGATGGGATACTCCCCAATTAATTTGATTGAATTTTTTTTTTTCGCTTTATGTTGTTTGAGCGCGTTTGAGTCGAGTTTAATTCCTGTTTTTTTTCCCTTTCAAATGTTAGTTTGGATCTTTTTCATTGAATAAAATCGAATAAAAGACTTCATTTGAATAACATTTTTTTTCCTGTTTTATTTATTTTTTCTTCGAACAACATCTTAATACATATATATTTTCTTATAAATTTAAAGGCAAGCAATACAATCATGGATCCTCTCGTCTTGGGAGAAATGACGAAGATATTTGTCTTGTGGATAGTGCAACTACGCATACAATTCTTCGAGATAAAAAATATTTTCATAATTTACATTTATCAAAAGCAAAGGTAACTACCATATTAGGTTCTGCAAACCTAATTGACGGCTCTGGAAGAGCTCAATTTTTGTTACCCAATGGGACTCAATTCTCCATTGATAATGCTTTGTACTCTTTGAGATCGAAAAGAAATTTACTCAGATTTAAAGACATTCGAATGAACGGGTACCATATTGAAACTAGAAATGATAATAATGTGGAGTATCTTTGCATTACCACCAATATCAACAGCCAGAGGCGTATATTGGAAACACTTCCTGCTTTCTCTTCTGGGTTGTATTATACAACCATCAAAGCAGTTGAAGTCCAAGCTATCATGAATCAGAATTTCATTGACCCAACTACCTTCATGCTTTGGCATGATTGTCTTGGGCATCCTGGATCCACAATAATGCGTAGGATTATTTCAAATTCAAATGGACATCCTTTAAAACCTTACCATAGTACTTTGTCCATTGACCAGTCTTGCAAAGCTTGCTCTCAAGGGAAATTGATCATTAGACCTTCTCCGTCAAAACTTGACTTTGAATGTCCATCTTTCTTACAGAGAATTCAAGGGGATATTTGTAGGCCAATTCACCCATATTGTGGACCATTTCGTTATTTTATGGTTTTAATCGATGCATCTACAAGATGGTCACATGTTTGCCTATTGTCAACTCGTAATTTTGCTTTTGCTAGGCTCCTTGCTCAGATAATTAAATTACAAGCACAATTCCCTGATTATCCAATAAAGTCAATTCAACTTGATAACGCTGGTAAGTTTACCTCCCAACTTTTGATGCCTATTGCATGTCATTTGGGATTGATGTTGAGCACCCAGTTCCCCATGTCCATACTCAAAATGGATTAGCTGAAACTTTTATTAAGCATCTCCAACTTATTGCTCGCACTTTGCTATTGAAGACAAAGTTGCCAATTTCTGCTTGGGGACATGCAATTTTACATGGAGCATCCTTAGTCCGCTTGAGGCCCGTTACCCACCACCAATTCTCCCCTTTACAACTTACCTTTGGGAGACAACCTAATATATCACATTTAAGGGTCTTTGGTTGTGCAGTTTATGTGTCAATTGCACCCTCACAATGCACTAAAATGGGTCCTCAACATCGATTGGGAATTTACATTGGTTTTGATTCATCAACTATCATTCATTATCTCGAACCTATGACATGAGATACTTTTACAGCACGTTTTGCGGACTGTCACTATGATGAGACATTCTTCCTGCCGTTAGGGGGAGAAAAGACCGTTCCTGAAGAACGGCGAGAATTGGGTTGGAACATATCCATTATGTCTCATCTTGACCCTCGTACAACTCAGTGAAAATGAAGTACGAAAAATTGTCCACCTTCAGCAAATTGCTAATCAAATGCCAGATGCATTCACTAATACAGGAAAAGTGACAAAATCACATATACCTGCAACAAATACACTAGCAAGGATTGATATCCCAATTGGATTAACCAATGTTGCAACAAATGAATCATCTACTGCATGCCTGAAGCGAGGTAGACCCATTGGTTCCAAGGACTCAGCTCCTAGAAAGCGAAAATCGAAAGCATATCTCAATCCCAATGAAAACGCTAATGAAGATATTATTGGGAAAGAGATTCACCTTGAATCTACAATTCATTCGGAGAATGAAAGTGTCATTGAAAAGACACAAGCCACTGAAGAGGAAAAGATACCTAATACAGAAATTTCTGTAAATTTCGCATGCAATGATGAATTATGGACCGTAGTGAAATGGTTATCGATGATATTTTCTCTTTCGCAGTAGCTGCTGAGATTATAAAAGGTCATGAAGATATTGAACCATGATCTGTTGATGAATGTAAAGGAAGGCCTGATTGGCCAAAGTGGAAAGACGCAATCCAAGTTGAGTTAAATTCCTTGGAAAAACGTGGTGTATTTGGACCTGTGGTTCAAACACCACAAGGTGTAAAACCTGTGGGATATAAATGGTTGTTCACAAGAAAACGTAATGAGAAAAATGAGATTGCAAGGTATAAGGCACGACTCATTGCGCAAGGTTTTTCTCAAGGGCCTGGGATTGATTATGAAGAAACATATTCTCCTGTTATGGATGCAATTACGTTCCGTTATTTAATAAGTCTTGCAGTTTCAGAAAAACTTGACATGCGTCTTATGGACGTTGTTATTGCATACTTGTGTGGGGAGTTAGATGCTAATATTTATATGAAAGTCCCAGAAGGACTCAAGTTGGCAGAATCAAACACTAAATCAAGGAACATGTATTCCATTAAGTTGAGACGTTCACTATATGGGTTGAAACAATCTGGACAAATGTGGTATAACCGTCTTAGTGAATATTTGATTAAGGAAGGCTACATCAATGACCCCATATGCCCTTGTGTTTTTATAAAGAAATCAAATTCTGGATTTGCAATTGTAGTAGTGTTTGTTGACGACATGAACTTAATTGGAACTCCTCAAGAGATCATTAAAACTGCTGAATATTTAAAGGGTGAATTTGAGATGAAAGACCTTAGAAAAACTAAATATTGTCTGGGCTTGCAATCGAGTATCATCCCAATGGTATTCATGTCCATCAATCAGCTTACACTGAAAAAATCTTGAAGTGATTTTATATGGATAATGCCCACCCGTTGAGCACTCTAATGGTAGTTCGTCCATTAGACACAAATAAAGATCCATTCCATCATAAAGAGAATGATGAAATGATACTTAGTCCAGAAGTTCCATATCTTAGTGCAATAAGTGCTTTATTATATTTAGCCCAATGTACTAGGCCAGATATTGCATTTTCAGTAAATTTATTAGCCAAGTATAGCTCGGCTCCAACACGTAGACACTGGAATGGTAAAAAACATATCTGTGCTACCTTCGTGGAACAACTGATATGGGCCTGTTTTATTCGTACGAACCTTCCAACGGTCCAAATCTTGTTGGATACGTGGATTCTAGGTATCTCTCTGATCCACATAAGGGTCGCTCCCAAACTGGTTATGTGTTTACTTGTGGAAATACAACAATCTCATGGCGATCTACAAAACAAACTTTGGTTGCTACCTCTTCTAATCATGCAGAAATTCTTGCGTTTCATGAGGCCAGTAGAGAATGTGTTTGGTTAAGATCCCTAGTTCATCATATTCGGAAAACATGTGATCTTTCTTCAACAACAAAAGCTCCGACAATCATGTATGAAGACAATGCTGCTTATATAGCTCAAATTAAAGAAGGGTTTATCAAGGGTGACAGAACCAAACATATACCACCAAAGTTCTTCTACCCACATGAGCTTCAGAAGAATCAAGAGATTGAAGTCAAACAAATTCGTTCCCAAGATAACCTAGTAGACCTCTTCACCAAAGCTCTTCCGAAGTCTATATTTCAAAAGTTGGTATATGGTATAAGAATGCGATGACTTTACAAGCAATCAGATTATTGAAAATCAGGGGGAGACATCAATCGCGGAAACTCCTCAGTTTTACTATATTGGATGTATGTGCAATGTACTCTTTTTTCCTTCGATCAGGTTTTTATCCCATGTGGTTTTTCCTGACAAGGTTTTTAACAAGGCAACATTTAGCACGTCCAACATGATGTCATTCTATGGTGGACATCCAAGGGGGAGTGTTATAAATCCATACATTATGGGTTTATAGGTTATGGATGCCCACAATAATATCCATCATTATATATTTGTAACCTACCAATATTTTTGTAACCTATCAATTATGGGTGGTAGGTGATTTAGGTCTCTCTATCCCTATAAATAGTGGCACCAAATATGAATGAAACACAAGTTGATTTGAGCAAATTATACTATTGTAAGGGCTTTTTTCTTCCGGCAGCAAGTGGGCTGAGCTGCTGCAAGGAGTAATCTGATGCAAGTGTCCCCTTTGTGTCTGAGTTCGAAGATTAAGCCCTAAGGATGCCTCAAAAGGGTGATGACGCCTTAGAAAACTCCTTGGTTACCTTTACCAATGAAAATAACAACAAATTACAGATAAATCTTTTAGCTTGGCATGAGAGATTTATGGCATGGGAGCAAAATTATCATGGGTTTAGCACTTTAGGAGAGAGAGTTGTAGGTTCCTAGGAGAGACAGAGTTTCTAATGGAAAGAGAAAGGGGTTCTAAGGAGGTTTGATGAAGAGGGAGAAGGATGGTGAAGAGTTTTGGGGACCTTAGCATTTTTTAGCAGCTTGATAGTGACTATGTCAAAGCTTATATCAACCTGCCAGAACAGGGGAAATAAGGGAAATGGGCAATGATAGCACGAAAATTACTGAGTTTGCAGGTGAGAGAGGAAGCTTGCTTTCTGAAGGTTATGTTGTGTTGTGTTGGGTAGAAGAGGCCCTATTTATAGCTGCTAGGATTGTTCTTCTCCAAGAAACCCTAATGGTTTCTTCCCAATCTAGCTAAGCTTTTCCCTTTCTTTTCCTCCTTCTTGACTTACCTTATGGTGGCAAAATCAGCTCTGCCCAATCCCATAAAATCAGAGATTTTTGAGAGCTCAATGTTTCTTCCCATAGCTGCTTCAGAGGAGAGCTTCCATTTTCACCCATCTTCTTTCTCTTCTTTCTTCCTCTTTCCATGGCCAAATCTGATGAAGGAAAGAAAATGGGCACGCCTGCTAGTTTAAGGGATGGCATCCTCCCCTGCGTGCCAATACCCCTTGGTCTCTTGAATGCTTGCACTTGGAACTTGTTCCTTAGCCTCCCAGCAGCCCCTCACATGTAGATTCCCCAAGTCCCTTCGTGATTTTGTCTTCCAGCTGAGTGCCAAGGCTTGTGCTGCTTTTTATTCTAATTACATGGGCTTTTTAAGATGACCACATGATCTATCCAATAGATGAGATGACTTTATCAAATGTTGGGCTTTTTGGTTGGCTTATTCTAATTGGAGCTATGTGCTATTTTGGTTGGGCTACTCGAGTTGAAGCAATGGGCTATTTTCTCTCTTGTGCTTACCCATGTTTGGGCCTAAGAAAATGAGCTTGAGTCTCGAGGCCCCCAAGCGACCCGAGACTTCCATTTCTCAACCCATCAATGGGCCCCATGACAACCTGTTACCATCCATACCACAACCCACTCAAGCAAGCCCCGAGCATTTGAGTAGCTTGGGCCCACTAAAGCTTGTAGCGCAATTGGGTGTGAAATAATAATTTCTCGTTTAGCATGGCATGTGGCTTAGCAGGCTTCTAATTATGACGCTTGATAGGATAATTGGCATGGATATGTAGAGCTAAATGCATCCCTATAATTTTAATCTTAGTCTCTAACATGATAAATTTTTATTCGGCATGGCGTGCAAGATGTGGCTTGTGCATAGCAGACTTTTGTGTACTCCAAATCGGGTCTTTTTCCAATAATATATCGTCTTGGGCTAGGAATTTATTCGGGCCCAACCATGGATTTTTTGGGCCTCAACAACTGTCTCTTTCTTCCTCTTATTTCTCCCTACAAATTCCCTAATTTCACTATATATATATATATAATGCAAAAATTGTCTTCATTTGATATAGTATTTAATTATCTTATGGGCATGTTGACAATTGAGATCAACAAAATCAACATCAATGTGGAAATAAACAAATCAATTGCAACAACCAATAATTAGTCTTTCTTCCATACATTGTTGTATGACATATCCAACGTTGATTAGTATACTATACCCTAATCCAACTTAATGTCATGACTAACACAAAGCCCACATTTTCTCCTAGCAATGAGGCCAAATTTACGTTACCTGGACAAAAACAAATAATAAAAAATATAACCATTGTTTTGAATGTGTTAAATGAAAATATAATAAGTTGATTAAATGGCATGGCCCTTTATGGGCATTGGGGTATTTTGGACCTGAAATTTCAAATTTTGAGTCTTTCTTGCTTGTACCGGAGATGGTCTAATAGAGGTAGGCTTCACTAATACAAGTAGACCCCACTTCTATTAGAAAGGCTGATACACAGGGACGGATCTAGGATTTCAAAATGGGGTGGGCTAAATTTACCTTATGTACAAAACCTAATTGCAAATCCCTAATTGATAATTCATGACACTGAATTGAAAATCCCTAATTTATACTTCTTGAACCTTAAAAAATCCCCAAATTTCAGTAATAATAAATTGAGGAAAGAAAATTGTAAGATTCCACCATTAAAATAATTTTTTTTTGCTAAAATTCCAGTTCCACCAATAAAATATGACCTACCAAGAAAATTGAACATGTTGAAGAGCTAATGCGTGAAATGGGGTAGGCTGTAGGGTGGGCTACATGTGACTTTGGGCTGGAAAATAATAAAAGCCCAGGTTAGCCTGTGGTCGAATTCGTCCCTGCTGATACATAATGTGTCACTCCCTAAAGTCAAGGTTTGACAACATATATATATATATATATATTTTTGTTAAAATGATCCTTTCTTTAGATATATGCCCCAATCTCTTATGTCAAAACAGTAAGGATTTTTCATTGGAGAGCATTCTTTACAAACCAATGTGATAAAACATTAAAACATTCGTCAACAATTGAACACTCAAGCTGCCACAAGTCATTCTTAAGTAAAGCAATGCCAATAGCAGAACATCAAATTTATTCTTGCAAACGAGTTTTACACTTTCATCATCTACTAAAAAAATAAATTAAAAACAAAAACAAACCTAGTTGAACTAATTTAGAACCTGAAATTAAGTTCCTTGTCATGGAAGGTAGATAGAGGACTTCATTAAATTCTAAGACCAACCCAAAAGAAAGTTTTAGCTTGACATTGTCTACTGACTCCCTGCAAAGAATTTGTGATGTTCTTATAAGTTATAACATAATGTGTAAAATCATCAAGAATTTCGAGGAATTAAAACAAAGTTAGATTCAATACAAACGCAAACATTTTAAGTACCTTTTTTTAACAAGCCATGCCTTAAAACCCTCACCGTCTTTCCTCACATGACCATCTTCTTGTATGAAAATGATTTAACAATATTTGTTTTAACAGGCTTAATTAAGATTTTGTGATCCTTTAGGAGGGTTAGCATTTTTACCGTATACGTTTGTTGAAGTTTGTCAGTATTTCTATTTATTTGTGTTTGTTGATTTACATTAATTTTATGTAATTTTATGATAATATTTAATTATTATAATTTTTTATGAGAATTATTATAATTTATATTCATATTTTCTATTGTTCCTCCGATATGTGGTATTGAATTTTAAAAATTAAAAATACGGGCATGTCTCTTAATAGTGAAAGCTCGTAATGCTAAAAAAAATGAACACTTAAAAACATTAAAGCAATGAAGTAAAATACAAAAAGTTCCAACACAATAAAGGGATTAATAGGGGGGAAAAAAGAAAAAGGAACGCTAAAAAATAAAATATGAAAAGAAAATGATCTTAAAATTGTATGTTATCTGATGGTCCTTCTCCAACTTGAAGAGGAAGAATGTCAGCAAAGAAAAAATAATATAGATATTTATAAAAATACCCAATCCTAGACATGTATTTATAAAAATACCCAAGCACTATTTAAACATAGAAACATACCCAAAATCAACCCCACAATCAACAATTGTATATTTTTTGGGTGTGTTTATAAATGGGTTTTGAGTGTGTGTAATGATGGGTTTTGGGTATGGTTATAAAGTGTTTTGGGTGTTGGTATTTTTATAATTTCAGCCCCCATTTTGGGTATTTTAGTGAAACTCCCTAAATAATAATAAAGGGGAAGAAGAGAGTTGTTCAAGTACAGAGCCTCAGAGGTCACATGTAGGTTAATAAAAATGTTATTTTATGGGTGATATTTTTATATAGTCCACTTATTTAATGTTTCATGACTCGTGTATTCTTCAAGCATGCTAAAAGTGTAAGAAATGAAGAGTTCACATGGACCAAAATTGAAATGCGTAATGCTAAAGAGATCACGTTAATGTACCACTTTTTTAAGATCATATATAATGTATTTGGACTCAAACTTAAATTTCATCTCCAAAATACAACCTTTCATGTATACAACTGTCTCAAACAGTTTTATCCCGAACCCTGTAGATTCAAAATTAGAGTCTGCATCTTTATTAATTGTATTTTTGATGGATGATTTAACAATTTATGTACAAATTCATGAAACCACGACACAAAATAGACGACGGTATAACTTAAAACCATCGTCGTGTTTTAAAAGAAGACGGGTTTACAAAACCGCCTTGATATGTCACCTTATACACCACTAAAATCGAGTTGGGTTGTCTCAATTTTTAAAACACGACGGTTGTGAATTACAAATGTCGTCTTTTAAAACACGCTAGTCTGCTTGAGAGTGACCAAACATCGTCTTTTAAAACACGCTGGGCTGAGTGAGTTCAGCCTCGACCTAAAAAATTTCAGATTTCCCCCCAAGATCGAAAACATTCCCTCCCTCAACTCTCGCCCTCTCTAAACTCTCTTAAACATTCTCTGAAGCACTTGTCTCTCTGAATCTTCCTTATCTCGCTCCCTCCCTCAACTCTCGCCCTTGACCTAGAGTGACCGCTTAAATTCTGCGATCGTCGTCACAGAGCTGGTCATCATGCGTTGGACAGTGACTCTGAGGACCACGCGAACCCCTAAGAAGACCTCCACGAGAGACTCCTCCATCGAAATCAACAACCCAACTCTTTCTCTTCATTTGTCTATCGTCTACTCCACTACGACTTTACTCAAGGGTTCTTATACGAAAACCAAGTTTATAAATAGAATCTTTGCTTTGGGTTGTCTTGCATCAGCTTTAGAACCTCAACTTCACCACCATGACTGAGGTATCTGCCATACTCAAGCTAAGCTCAGGTATAATTTAATATGAGATGCTTGTGTTTGGGTTTTTTTTTCCTTCTGTGTTTTGCTGATTTTTTGTCCAAATTTTACTTATTTGGGTCTCTTTAGGTATTGGGAAAAGTAAGATAATATAAATTGGGTGAATTCTAGGAGTAATCTGTTGTTGTCCTATGTTGTTTTGGTTTGTCTGGATGCTGGGAAAATGAAGGAAAAGTAAGAAATTTGTATATGGGTTTGTTGTTTAACTGGATTTAGATCTTATGGATATTTTTGGGGATTCTTCATATATCTTTTCCTCTGTTTCTTCCTCTCTCTCTAACTTTCTCTTCCTCTTTTTATGTCTTCAAATTTATTTCTAGTGAATAATTTGTAAGTTTTGATGCAAGGGAATTATATGTCAATTTCCTGGATTAAATCATTATCTTGTTTGCGAAAGAAAACAAATTGCTACGATTTTTAGCTTTGATTGTTGTTTCTTAATATGTCTTTTGGTTTCTACTGCAGTCTTTCAGGTGTTTGATGTTTCTTTGGTGAGGAGTTCCGAAGGTAAGATCAATTACTAATTTTCCTGGATTTACTTTGCTCCATTTAAATAAATTGAGATTATAAATGTAGTATAGAGATTATAAATTGAAGTAATTAGAAGGTAGTTGCTCTATTTTATGTCTAATGTTGAAACGAGATAATAAAAAGTCTGTGAAAGGAGGATTAGTACGAGGTTATCTATTGGGGTTTGCTACTTGCCAATGAGAAGAAAAATCTAAATCATATTCTTGTGTTACTCAAGTTTGTTTTTGTCTTATGGTTGGTATGCCTCGAGTGTGGAATGATTTTATCTTTCCAACGAGATGGATTTGCTCTGTATTCCTTGCCACACAGGGAGTCTAAGATTAGTTCAAGGACCCTTGTTTCTTTTGAGTAGTAAGGTACGACCCTTTGGTTTTATATGGAAAATATATATATAGCCATCATCTTTTGGTTGTATGCTCAAAATCCTCTTTTCTTTTTAAACTTTTACGGATCTTCCTCGCAATTGATTTGGCTTTGGATGGCAAAGATGCACAAACAGATCTTTGGAATATAATATGTAGGGATGAGTACATGGCATATGATGTATCTTTTTGGTTGCTTGTACATGATTGTTTTTAAGTATAGTGACAATCCACTCTGGTTCTCTATCTTTTTGGTTTCTTTGATTGCATTGTTTCATCCATTTTGTTTTTCTCTTCCACTTTGCTACAAAAACAATTACTGTTATGACATATTTTTTTCTCGTATGATGTATCATACTCTTTGGTTTACTTAATCAACTAACTCTATTTCTTGAATTGCCCCTATACTATTGCTCACCTAATGATGGTTTTTTGCAGACAAAACCAATTGAATTGTTTGTTTAAAAGAGCTCTGTGTGTGATGTAGAATCATTCTCATATCCCATGCTAGATTTTTCACTCTCTCTCTCTCTCTTTCTTTGTTAAGCTCTTTTGTCTTTGTTGCAACAATGGCATATTAGAACCATAAAGATGGTATCTAAAGGGATTTCCTCCTTTTTCTGCCAATCTGTCTAAACAGTTTCATTAAATGGTTGATCTTTTTGTATTTGTGGTCATCTAAAAAAAAATGTTGCTAATATTTGGATTTAGCATGACAGATGCCAATCAATATGAAGGTGCCAGTGCAAGGGAAGGGGGCTGAGGAAATAGTCTCAAGAAGAATTTATCAACAAGAATTGCATTTGCTGCATTTGAAGGGTGAGTGAACTTTGCATTTGTCCAATTCTATGGTTGTGTTGTGTGTTCCCTTATTGGTAGCTGGCTAGATTTTAGATTTCTAGTTTGTTTTTTTGTTTTTAAGGAATGCGAGTGTTTGTAACTCTTTGATAAGATCAGCACATCGGCTGCTTCTTGGTTACCTATCTAGGGGCATTCTTTTCTGCAATTATTTAGTGATGGATAATATGCTGTTGTTGGACAAAAGACCAAGCACTTGATATTTTACCCGTAGCCCATCTTGTTTCTTGTATGTTTTTTTTAACAGGCTTGTCCTTAATTTAATTCTTTGTATAGAAAACATGTGAGTGTCTCTACCTTGAGTCTGAATATCCAATCATTTGTTTTGTGTTGTCATAGGAAATAGGCCATTTGTTTGTTTACTTGATTAGTGGCTTGGAGACAATAGAGTGACTTCTATATATCCTTTTTGTCTTGTGTCCATTTTTTTTTCTTGTTTGACATGAATCACTAACAATCTGAATGATAATATCACTGGCAGCTACTGTTATTTATATAATAACCCAACTATTGGATGACAAAAGACTCTTAAAGGTTAGAAAATTATGGTCCCTATTTATTCTACAGTAAGTTTATTTAGGTTATGGTTATGAATTGTTCATATCAAATTTGCACATACACTTTTGAAATTATAACTTGCCTTCAAGATTTCTGTTTTAGTAAGATCCTTGATTTCATTGGTATTGGTTGACATGTGTATAAATTTCAATCTAATTTTGGTTTTGCAGTGCAAGAAGGCAAAGCTAACTCATACACACAAAAACAAATTGATCAAATTCAGATCGAATGGGCATCAATTATGAGCAATCACATGTAGCTCCTCTATTTATAATTATAGTTTAATGCAACGAATATGGTATTTTGTATGGATATAGTAGGAATCAAGATTGGAGCACTCCTTTTTTTTTATTTTATAGAATTATAGGTAGGAAGTATGTATGTAATAGAATAAAGATTGGTTGACTATGTAATAACTATTGAATCTTCAAGTTTTATGAAAGGAATAATTTTTGAGTGTATATATTCGTTAATAAAGCATTATAATTGGTTTTCTAGTTAAAATAGTTGTATAGAATCATATATAGGAAACAAAAAACTAAAATGTAATAGCTTGGGAACTTATTAGACGACAGATTTAAAGATAATAAAACGATGGTTTTATTGGAAAAGCCGTCGTTTGTACATATAATCAATGACCTTTTTTAACACAATACCGTTATCTTTATATAGAATCAATGACGCTTTTTAACAAAATACCGACGTCTTTGCCCATAAATGATGACGGTTTAACAAAATACCTGCATCTTTTAAACAAAAACCGTCATCTTTACCCATAAATAACGACGGTTTTTTATAAACCGTCAGCTTTACCCATAAACAACGATGGTTTTTAACAAAAGACCGTCGTCTTTACATCAAAACAGCGATGGTTTTTAGTAAAAATCATTGTCTTTACAGATAAACAACGACGGTGAAAAGCCATCGTAGTTTGATACTCCAAAAGATGGCGGTCGATTTAACGACGGTTTTCAAAGGATCACAACGACGGTTGATTACTGTTGTCTATTTCATTTTTTTAGTAGTAATAGTACATGGGAAGAACTTGGGTTGCATCTAATTTAGATGAATTAATATTATTATTTTGGTCATTGGATTAAATTTGAGCCCATGATATCTCTTTTGTTGAAACCACTGTTATAAAATATGCGGCGTTGGATTTAGGGATACCATTGGTTTTGAATTTAGAAAACAAAAAAGAACAAAAAAAAACAAGTCACCCATACCAATATGGGTGTGTGTCTGTTCGTAACCAATATAATTTAGCCAATCCACATCTAATCCAATCTAGATTGGATTTTGATTTTTCCAATCCCATCCAATTGGATCAAAAATTTAATTCCAATCCAATCTAATCCAATTGATATTGGATTGGATTGGAAGATCGGTTTGATGGTGAAAATAAGAAAATATGAAACATTTATCTTTAGATTGAATCTAATCAAACATATTAATAGACAGAAATGTAAAATATAAATAAAATACTAGAGAATTGTTTTGATTCTATAATATATTAAACATAACTAGAAAAATAAGTATGAAATTAACTAGATTGGATTGGATTATGACAAGAAAATTCGTCATCAAATCAAATTATATCGGTTTTGAAAATTAGAAATCCAATCCAATTAGCCAAATTATCAAAACCGATTAAAATTTGATTGGATTGGATCAGTCAGTTTGGGAGGATCTTGCACACCCTAGTGGCCAACACACTTGAGTCATGAGGGGCTCTTACAAATGCTGATGTGCATGTGGCTGCACAGTTGGCAAAGTTGGGCTCCACCACAGACCAGTACAACTCAAATGTGGTCTCATATTCCTCCGAGTTTCAAGGGCGAATGAAAAAAAAAATAGAAAAGTTGATATAGATCCAAATTCTCATTTAGAAGTTGGATTTAATCCTCGGATTTGGTGACTTTGATACAAGTCCTTTGACTTTCGTGCCACATAGGATTACATTCCTTTTTTAATATTGTCTGATGTAATCTTTTTATTTTATATATTTAAAATTATTTGTTGTTCCAATATTGCCTATTATCTTAGATTACTTACCTTAATGAGATAATTAGCCAATGTTATATTTCTTTCCTTATCCAATTTATCCTTGAGCACATAAAACGTAAGGAATAATGAAGTTATTAATTGCAGCAAATTTTATGGTGGTTTTATAATAAATTACTAAATTTATGGTAAGTAAAGCACCTAATTAGGAAGACTTTTTTTATATTTTTAAATGTTGGACATTGACATATATATAAGAAAGAAATAATGGAGTGAGTTTAGTGCTCAAAGGAAGCCAGACACTCGTTAAAATAGATGAGAAAATAATGGAGATTCAGACTTGGGGTTCATCCCAAGGCACAAATGACTCGCTAAAGCATGGTCTAATATCCATTTGCTATGCAGTCATAGTATCGACTTCTTCTTCTGCTTCTTCTTTTATTATTTTTATTATTTTATGTTGAATATATGCTCAACTTTTAATTAGGTTCAGTTATTTTGTTCTCTATAGTTGTTCTTTTATGTATAGTATACCGGAGACATAGGTAATACATTTTTTGATATATTTTTCTTCATATATATATCTAAATTATAGGTAACATATTCCTTTAACAAAAAAAAAGTTATTAATTGACTTGTGTTTTGATATACATGAGATATAGGTACCACACTTTTTTGCCTTTTTGTTTATGAATCTAAGTTATAGGTAACATACAATTTACCACTTATCTTTTTCATGTACCGGAGATATAGGTAGCATATATTGTCCGACTTATGTTTTTATGCACCTAAGTTATAGGTAATTTAATATTCTCCTTGTTTATTTTTCCACCTTACATATAGGTAAGATGTTTTGTGGTTTGTTCAGCCTACGATGTAGATATATTATCCTATGGTATAGATATATTGTCCTATTGTCGATTGCATAGGTATAATATGTCATATTCTATTTACCTATATGTCAGGTATATAATTTAATTTGGTTGCTTGTCTGATCGATTGGTATAATTGTGGGTCTTTACTTTGTATTAATTAAATTGTATTTTATCCATATATTAGGAATATTATCAAGGAAAAAATTCAAAATTTAAATTATGGAATTCAATTACAAGGAAATAATGTATTAAATTTAGATTTTCAATGTGTTTTCCTTATTTACCTCAAAAGGTAAAATTGACACAACAAAAAAAGTAATAAATGTCAAAGGACCTACATCTAAAACTAAAACTGCGAGGACTAAACCCAATGACAGCTAATCATTTTGGACCTAGATCTAAGAAGCCCAAAAAAAAATGGCATAGCCCTTTATGGGCATTGGAGGTATTTTGGATTCCAAATTTTGAGTCTGGCTTGTTTGCACCAGAGATGGTTTAATAGAGGTAGGCTTCACCAATACAAGTACACCTCACTTCTATTAGAAAGGCTATTACACAATGTGTTACAATAATGTGATCTCCCTAACATTTTTCAATTGAAATAGATAAAAACTTTGGGTTGCCCATATGACTTCTCAATTTACATAAAATGAATGGCAATTTCCAAAATTTATAGTCTTGTAGCCATAACATTTAGGCCTGTAAACGGGTTGGAAATGGAGCGGAGCACTTGAAATCTGACCCAAGTCAATTCAATTCCAAAATCCGACGGATCATTAACAACTAGATTTATATCCGATTTTGTTGAATTATTTGATATCGGATCCGAATTCTTTTATGTCATATATACAAATAATTGAAAAATGTTTTTATTTGTTTACAAAATTCACAAGCATATATATATATATATATTGAGCTTCTATTGAGGGATCCCTCAAATAAGCTTATTCGAGGGACACTCTTAAAGGGCCCCACTTCGTATTGTATTTTACTAATCTAAAATGTCTATTTTGTAGATATTCATTCAAATATCATCTCTATAAAATATCACTTGAATCTGATATCATTTGACCACTCAATTGAATTATTGAAATTTTAGTACTTTCTTGAAGCATCGTGTTCATTGATTTTATAGGACACAATTAGATATCGAAACGGTTTCCGATTTGTCTAATTTTTTGCAAGGATGATCTATGAATGTAGACTTAAAAAATAGATGGTTTAAAATTTAACACTCGGCCAAAAGTCCCTTCCGCTCTAGGTTAGGGTTTTGTGCGCCGCTCTTGCTTCCACGTTACGGCAAGGCTCTTTTCTGCTCTTCTAGTCTAGGCGGGACTGGTTCGACCGTCTGCAAGTACTTGGGGAAGGGGGGTATCAGTTCTCTGCGGTGTGTGAGAGTTTCTTAATAGCAGTTTAGGGAGTGATGGATTCTATAGATGAGATTGCACAAGGCATCTCGAGTGCTTTGGCAATTTCAAAAGAGTAGGCCGTTGAGATTGTGAGTTTGGAAGAGCTAGACAGTTTGCGAGCCGTGCGGTTCTTACTAGTGAGTCGTTTGCTCACGCCAAAGGTCTTTCATCGGGATTCCTTGATTGGGACCTTGAAGTCGATTTGGCATACACGTGAAGGGTTTATAGTTGTGCCTCTTGATGACCCTCAGTGTATGCTCTTCTCTTTCCAAAATGATTTCGATCGACGCAAAGGAATGAGGGGTGCTCCATGGACTTTTGACTGATCCCTTTTGGTTTTGGCATTCATTGATGGCAGCGTGGATCGTATGACAGTCCTGCTAGAGATACAACACTTCTGGGTTAGAGTGAGGCGTATCCCACCAATTTTCTTAACTCCGGCTTTGGGTGAAAAGATTGGTAATCATCTTGGCACGTTTGTGGCGGTTGATAAAGGGATGAATGGGGATTTTGTAGGGAGTTTTCTGCGCGTTCGAGTTGGGTTAAACATCACTGATCCATTAAAGCGTTGGATCACACTACGGTTGAATCCAAATGAACCGGCAAAGCAATATGACATCAAATATGAACGCTTAACCTTTTTCTGTTTGTTTTGTGGCCGACTTGATCATTTGGGGTCGGGTTGTGCTTTGAAAATGTCTAGTGATGTTGTTACAGAACAATATGGATGATGGAAAACACAGATAAAGGATGTGTTTAGTATCAGGTTGGTTAGTGGCTCTAAAGGTCAAGCGGTTGGATTGGGACCCTGTAGTCGATTACAAGCTTAAGCAAAACCATAATGGGCTCCTTTGTCTGGTGTGGTTCCATTGTCTAGTGTGGTTTCGTTGTCTGGTGTAGTTCATCCTTTTGAGGAAGCCTTCGATACCTCTAATGGTGGGGTGACACTAATGGAGGGGGAGCAGGAGACAATGGTTTTGTTGGCCAATTCGAAGAAGCCTTCGATACCTCTAACGGTGGGGTGACACTAATTCGAAGAAATGCAGAATTATGTGGATAGAAGTTGATGAGCAGAATGAAATCTAAGCCCACTGTAGAACAACAGTTTTGTGAAGTTCCGGAAATGACTTGTTTTGATTTTGGTGGCTCTAGCCTTAAAGGGTTGCACTTTGGAGGGAATGTTCCACCAGATCTCATAGAGAAGGAGGGGGTTGGTCCTAAATCATCTATAGTGTCTAGCTCTGACAGGCAGGTTGCTATGGGAAAGAGAAAGAGTGTCGAGGTTGGGGGTCAGCGTGCTCGGGGCAGACTTCTAAAACCTAGTGCAATGGAAAGTGTGGGGGATTCGAGTTTGCGAAATACTGCTGGTTCTACTGGAAAATCCATGATGGGCTCCGGTGAATGGGCCCATCACGAGAAATGACAAAATTATGCTGGAATGTTCGTGGTCTGGGTAATCCACGAACATTCAGTGCTCTGAGGTACCTACTCAGAGACAAAAAGCCCGATGTCATCTTCTTATCAGAAACCAAGAAGACGATACAACAAATGGCAAGGGTAAGTGCACAGCTAGGCGCAATTGGGCAATTTAGTGTGAGCCGAAATGGCCGAGCTAGTGGTCTGGCTTTATTGTGGCGGCACGGGGTGAAGGTTTCTATTAGATCTTTTTCTTCAGGGCATATTGCTGCCATGATTGAGGGTGTGACACAAAATTGTTTCCGTTTTACGGGTTTTTATGGTAACCTGGACCTTGCATCGCGGAAACACTCTTGGGAATTGTTACATCGTTTGGCGGATGGGTATTCGGGTCCTTGGGTAGTGGGAGGTGATTTTAATGAAGTTTTGGAGCTTAATGAGTATTTGGGCAGACGATATAGACCGGCGTCACAAATGCGGGATTTTGGCATGACTCTTGAGGATTGTGGTTTGACATCGATGAAGTATAAAGGTTACAAATATACTTGGACAAACAATCAGTCTGGGGACGACAGAGTCCAACTTCGGCTGGATAAGGGAGTGGCAAATACTGCGTTTTTTCTTGCTTTTCCGGGGGCGATAGTTCATCATGTGAACTCTTTGGTTTCTAACCACCTTCCTATCTTTATACATTTTGGGGGCTCAGAGTCGGTGCGTTGGGCTTGAAGATTTATGTTTGAAGAAATGTGGACTGAAATTGATGGGTGTACGGAGACAGTTGCTCAAGCTTGGGGAAAGGACCAAGGTGATGTGGTTACTAAGATAAAAGCTTGCCAACAGTCCTTCCTGGGTTGGAATAAATCCAAGGTGGGCCATATTCCCATGCAGATACGTCGGATTCAAGGGCAACTTGATGGATTAAAAAATAAGCCGCAAACAGATGATGTGGTGCGATGTCAGCGTAGACTAGCTGGTGAGTTGGATATTTTACTCGCGAGAGAGGAGATGCTCTGGCAACAAAGGTCTCGAGTTTCTTGGCTTAAATATGGGGATCGAAACACAAAATTCTTTCATGCACAAGCTAAACAAAGGGGATGAAGAAATTTCATGCAAGGTATTTTTGATGATCATAATGTGTGGAATACTTCTAACGAAGCCGTTGGTTCTGTTTTTTGTGAGTATTTCAAGAAGCTATTTACCACTAATGGTGAGACTGATTTTAGTACGATACTGGTAGCAGTGCAACTTAAAGTGACTCGGGAACATAATGAAAGACTGAGCTAGCCTTTTACTAGAACTGAATTGGAAGGTGTGCTCACACAAATGTTTCCCACTAAATCTCCTGGTATTGATGGGATGCCAGTTCTGTTTTATCAGCGGTACTGGCACGTGGTTGGAAATGATGTAGTCAGTTTTTGCCTAAATGTACTAAATGGCGGGGCGAGTGTGCGAGAGATCAACCATACTCTCATTACCCTTATCCCAAAGGTGGACAATCCAATACGGGTTACTGAGTACAGGCCCATAAGACTATGCTTGGTTCTTTATAAACTGATATAAAAAACAATGGTGAACAGAATGAAGGGCATTATGCAGGATGTTATCTCGAAGTACCAAAGTGCCTTTGTTCCTTTTCAGTTGATTACTGACAATATTATTGCTGCTTTTGAAAGCATTCACGCCATTCAGAGAAGGGGGGGAAGTGCTCAAAAAAAGATGATATTGAAGCTTGATATGTCAAAAGCCTACGATAGAGTGGAATGAAATTTTCTCGACTGTATGATGAGGAAACCGGGGTTCAACAACAAATGGGTGGATTTGATTATGGATTGTACTTCTACTGTATCCTTCTCGGTGAAAGTCCGGGGGTCGGCAATGGGTTTTATTACTCCTTCTAGGGGATTAAGACAAGGGGACCCTCTCTTGCCTTATCTTTTTCTCATTTGTGCAGAAGGTCTCTCGCCATTGTTGTCTCAGGCTCAAAGGAATAAGCAAATTCGCGGTGTTGTAGTGGCCCAAGGCGCTCCTATCCTTTCTCACTTATTTTTTTGCAGATGATAGTTTATTATTCTGCAATGCTCATTTATCTGACTGTTATAATCTGATGCTTCTTCTCAGAATCTATGAGCGTGCGTCAGGCCAAAAAATAAATTTTGCGAAGTCTGCAGCGAGCTTTAGTCCTAAAACAGATGTAATCATGAAGTGCCTTATTTCTTCCATGCTGGGAGTACGTATTGTGGATTGTCATATATGTTATCTGAGGTTGCCCACTATTACTGGACGGAGTAAACACCGTTTGTTTAATTATGTGAGGGACATGTTGTGGAATAAGCTTCATATGTGGAATGTTAAATTGTTGTCAACGGCAGGGAAAGAAGTTCTTATTAAGGCAGTGGCTCAGGCGCTCCCAACATACACAATGGGGGTGTTTCAACTGCCAAAAGGTTTATGTCAAGATTTATCTGCAATGGTGGCGAGATTTTGGTGGGGGAAGTCAGGAAAGCGGAGCATACATTGGAAGAGTTGGCAGAATCTGTGTCGACCAAAATGCTTAGGAGGATTGGGGTTCAAAAATTTTAAGGCTTTCAACCAAGCCCTGGTAGCCAAACAAGCATGGCGGCTGCTGGAGAACCCTTCCTCTTTGGTTGGTCGAATCCTTCGAGCTCGCTATTTTCCGAATGGTGATTTCCTTACTGCTGGGTATGGTCAGTCACCTTATTTAATCTGGCACTCAATTCTATGGGGAAGACAAGTTATTGAACAAGGCCTTATTTGGCGCATTGGTGGTGGGACATCTGTGAGGATTTTTCTTGACAAATGGATTCCAAAGCCTTATACCTTCTTGCCTCTATTAAATGGAGGTCTTTCTGTGAAGGCTAGAGTTACTGATTTAATTACGGCGTCGGGTGGGTGGAATAGGACTCTCCTGGATTCTTTTAGTGACGAGGACTATTCGGCAATTTTGAGCATTCCATTGCCATTAGTTGGGCATCTTGAAGATAAGTGTTTTTTGTTTTTCTCAAAAAATGGTAAATACTCTGTGAAGACTGGGTATTGTCTTGCATTAAGACTTTGTGATAAGTCAATAGGGAGATTGGCGGTTCCAACTCTGGAACTCAGTGCACTTTTTGGAAAAAACTTTGGCATTTGGAGGTTCCAAATAAGGTTAAAATCCTACTTTGGAGGGCAAGTTTAAATATTTTGCCTACAGCACTAAACCTTGTTCATAGAAAGGTACTAGTCTCAGCTTATTGATCGGTGCATATTTATATATCATTTTGTACCCTTCTAACTTATGATTTGATTATGTTATTGAGTTAAACTTGTGTTTTTAATCCCTTTTCTGTTTATCATTCAGTTCATTGGGCCTTAGGTAGCAATGGTGGCTTTGGATAGGAAAAGATGCAAAATGGTGCAAAAACAAGCAGATTGAGTTAGCAATTTGTTTCGGCCTTAACTTCCTCCTCCCAACTTGTATTGGCCCAATTAATATGTGGTTGGAAAGAAGAGATTCTGAACTTCAAGATGGACCGCTAAAACGTATCAATTGATGAAGCCAAGCCCAATCCATGGGCCCATCAAAATGCACACCATACATTCCAGTCTATTTTAGGCAGTCAACTTGCAAGGCCCAAAACATACACTTATACTGCTCAAATGGGAATACTTTCTTCATACAAGTTGTTCCAATGGATGTCTATTATGACATATCCAAATTTGAGCCCCATTGGATACATATTGAAGCCTCAGGCCTTCCTACACCAAGCTTAATTTAGAAGAATTTGTTTTTCCAGCAACACATGTGCAACAGCAAAAGAACTTTTTTAGCCAGCAACAAAGACTAGCAGCACATGGGTTGGCAGAAAATAAAGAGCCAGACCTCCATGCTAAAAGAAGAAACCAGCAAACCCATGTGAAGAAATCTTGAGGTGCAACAAAAGAAGTATGGGATGGAATTGATTCCAACCACACTAACATAGACAAGATGAAGTGGGAGTTATGGGTTGTATTCAAAGAGGAATGGTGGTGTTAGATTTCATCATGATGTTCCTCCCTCTTAGCCCTATAAATAGAGAAGTCTTCAAACTTCATAAAAAACACCCCCAAGGGGGGAGCTCTCAAACACTTCTCTAGAGCTCCCTTCCCTTCTCTCCCCCAAATTCTCTTAGTTTCCTTTCAAGTTGTCAATTGTTGTAACAAAATGATTTTACTAAATTTTCCTTCAAGTTTTCAAGTTCTACTTTAATTTTATTTGTAATGTACATTTTTTCTTAAGTATTCAAGTTTAATTAGTTTCCAAGTTTCAATTATGATTTTTGTTCTTATTCATTATGCTTATAAGTTAATTTGCTAGTTTGAATGATTGATCACCATTTAGACTTGCATGTTAGCTATCTTGGTTTGAATTAAGAGTAGACACCATGCTTTAATTCGAATTGAACTATGAATAGGAAGAGTATGTATGGGCATTCAACAACAGGGATTAGATACATGCTTGGTTGTTTTAATTGTTCTTCTATGCTTAATGGGTTCCTAATGCTTAATTTTAGGTTAGACAACAAATGATCAAATTAGGGAATTAGGAACACAAGGTTAGGACCAAACATCATGGCTTAATCATACTTTAGGTAGAATCAATCCGTTAATCTAATTGAACTTGGGAACTTATTTGCTTGAGTTATTTCCTTTTTTCTTGTTTTATTTATTTTCTTTTTCATTTCTGTTTTGTGTAGGGGAAATGAATTGGATCATTCAATCACCAATCCTCGTGGGATCGACCTCGCACTTACATATACTATACTACCAAACGGCTCGTGCACTTGCGAGTATCACAAGTTGAGGATGCAGCTGAATCTATTTTGGTGCAGCTGAATCGACGCAACACTTATTGTTTTGGTTGTGGGACGGCGACGGAGGATGTTATCCATGCTTTTTGGGGTTGTAAATGCAGCAAAAGGTTTTGGGTGCTAACTTCCTTCAACATTGATTCGGTGGCTAGACAAGGATCTTTTGCTAATTTCTTGGAACTTATGTTTCATACTCTATCAGACTGTGAATTGGAACGTTTTGTGTGTTGTTGTTGGAGAGTTTGGAAGCTTCACAATGAGGTCCGCTACGAAAAGACCGTTGATGGGCTCTCTGAGATTGTTGAGGGGACCATGGAGTTTTTGGAGCAATTTAAAATTCATAATGCTTGCACCAAGCCACCAATGGTGCCACGTTTTATTAGGTGGATTAAACCTCCCTCTTCTTCGTTGTTATTCAATTGCGATGGGGCGATTGGACAAGCTGGTTGTAATAGAGGGGTGGGTGGTGTTTTAAGAGACTCTGCAAGTAACTTCATTTGGGGGTATGCGGATCAAGGTCTAGCAGGTTTGGATGTTGTGGCTACTGAATGTGCTGCTATACACATGGGATTACTGAAGGCTGCTGAGCTGGGAATCTCTGATTTTTTTGGTAGCATCAGACTCGCAAGAAGTTGTGGCTTTACTGAAGGAAGGTGGGGAGCTATGGAGTAATCTGGGTAACCTTGTGGATGACATTAGAAGGTTGCTAGTACATTTGTGTGTTGGTGATGTTTTTTTTCAGCCACGTCTGGGTAATCGGGTTGCTCACTCTTTGGCGCAGTTTGGGCTGCGAGAACAACATCATTCTTTTTGGGTTGGTCTTGCTCCTGACTGGCTTGTATCACTGTTAGTAACAAACTTGGAGGGTGGGTAGTTGTTTTTAGTTATCGGTTTTGGATGCTGTGGTACTCTTTTTCCTTGACCGAATTTCCTCCATTGGGGGTTTTTATGGCAAGGTTTTAATGAGGCCACCTCTTGTTGCATCCATGTTTTGATTGCAATTTGTACGGTTGATGGTTGGAATGAAAGTTTATTATTCTTTGATCCAAAAAAAAAAAAAAAAAAAATAGATGGTTTAGATTGTTGACAAAAAATTCATAGGAAACCTTAAAGGATGTCCCTCAATTAAAATTATTTAAAGGATCCCTCAATAGAAAGGAACTGTATGTATGTGTGTGTATATATATATTAAGTAAGTAAAAATAAAATAAAATAAAATATATGTTAAATCAAATCAAAATAAGAGATCAGATTAGACAAGAACCAAATTTGTTCTATTAGCTTAACGAATTAACGGATTCGGAATATAATTGAATTATCGAATTACGCCACCAAATTCATCTTCTATTATTTACATCAGATTCAAATCAAAATTCGATTCATTGAGAGCTCTAATAATATTTCAAATGGATATTTGACTATTCAATAGTTTCAAGTCTGATTGCAATAGCAAGAGTGATATAATCAATGACCCTTCAACAGTTTTCTCTTTTCGGGTAAATAAGTCAGTAGAGTTGGCTTTGTGTGCTGCAAAGTTGCAACATCACAATCAAAGAAAGGGTCATGTTATGTAATTGGAAGAGGCAAAGACAAGGGTGCAGATTTAAATACAGCAAATCACATTAACCTAGCTTAACGCTCACAAACGAAATGACGCCACGTGGCAAACTTTAGCTATATGTTGTTGGGCCTAATTGTCTTTCCAACACACAAATGAAACAAAATCTTAATAAAAAAAGTTCATAGTGCCTGTTTGTACATGGCATTGTTATTAGTTAATTCGGCAAATAATGATACTAGGATTTAGTCGCCACCCACAACCAATTCTTTATAATTACTTCGCAATTAAACTCATAGATGTTCACATACGGTTCTAAATTGTCAATAATTCAATTGAGTGCTTAAATGATATCGGATTGAAGTGATTTTTTTATAGAGATGATATTTGATTGAGTATCTACAAAATATACGGTTTGAATTTGTGAAATACAATACGAAGTGGGCCATACAAAAATGTCCCTTAAATAAGTATTTGAGAGATCTCTCAACTGAAACTCCCGTATATATATATTGTTTTCTTGTTGTATAATTAGTTTATGCTCCTAGGAATTTTCAATGAGATGGAGCATCTGTTGGCTTCTTTATTGATCCCACTTTGCTAGCCAATTGACGTAAGCCTTGTTAGAAGGTAATTAATTAGATTAGCAACTATAAAAATGAATTTATGTGCATAATATAATGCAAGAGTGAAAGTAACTTTTTGTCCCCTCCAAAACAACAACTGTGATCTTAGGAATTATACAGAAGAGGAGATCCTTAGAGACGCCGAATAGAACAAGTCAGCATTGTTTTTAACAACCCCCACTTGGCACAATCTCACCAAAGCCGGCCTTGGCATTCCCTTCTCTTATACTCCAAACTTTCCACCTTCACTTTCTTCCATATTTCTCAATCTCCCCGCCTCTCTTTTTTCTTGGTTTTTCTTGTCTACCTCCTAACAACCCCAGAAATTTTACCCATTAGTTTAAGCTTGTATCCAAACTGAAAAATCAATCAAGATATGGACAGGCTCATAAGTTTGGAGCCATCAAATTTCGTTGCAATAAGGATCGAACCGGGACAGAAATGCTACGGCCAGCTTACTTTGCGCAACGTTATGTACACGATGCCGGTGGCCTTCAGGCTTCAAGCGCTGGTCAAGAATCGCTACACGGTGAAGCCCCAATCCGGGATCATATCCCCCTTAGAGAAATTGACCGTCGAAATTGTGTATCATCCTCCACCAGGGTCAAGCCTCCCTGACTCATTCCCTTATTGCCATGACTCTTTTCTTTTGCATAGCGTGGTTGTGCCCGGAGCAGCCATCAAAGACTCTTCGTCCACGTTTGATGCCGTTCCAAGTGACTGGTTCACCACGAAGAAGAAGCAAGTGTTCATAGATAGTGGTGTGAAGATTATGTTTGTTGGTTCACCAATTTTGGCACAACTTGTGGCAGATGGTTTGATGGATGATATTCGGGAAGTTCTTGAGAAGAGTGATCCTTCTTGGAAAGCAGCCAACTCGGTGGATTCAGAGGGTCTATCTTTGCTTCACTTGGCTATTAGTCAAGGCCGGCCTGACCTTGTCCAGCTACTTCTCGAGTTCGAGCCTGATGTAGAGGCTCAGAGCCGGTCAGGGTCTAGCCCACTTGAAGCCGCGGCTTCATGCGGGGAGGCGTTGATCGTGGAGCTTCTATTGGCCCGGCGTGCAAGCACTGAAAGATCCGAGTCCTCTACTTGGGGTCCCATTCACCTAGCGGCAGCAGGTGGGCACGTGGAGGTTCTTAGGCTTCTTATAATCAAACGGGCTAATGTTGATGCAGTGACAAAGGACGGTAGCACGGCTTTACACCTTGCAGTTGAGGAGCGAAAAAGGGATTGTGCCAGGCTCTTACTGGCGAGTGGGGCAAAAGCTGAAGTTCGTGACAGCAGAGACGGCGATACGCCTTTACACATCGCTGCCAGGTTGGGGGACGAGTACATGGTGAAGCTGTTGCTGCAAAAGGGTGCTAATAAAGACATTAGAAACTTTGCAGGCCGAACAGCATATGATGTTGCTGAGGAGAACGGGCACACAAGGCTGTTTGATTCGCTTCGACTTGGCGATAGCTTGTGTATCGCTGCGAGGAAGGGTGAGGTGAGAACAATTGTCAGGCTGCTTGAGACAGGCGCAGCCATCAATGGAAGAGACCAACATGGGTGGACAGCTTTGCACAGAGCTTGTTTCAAAGGGAAAATCGATGCAGTTCGAACGCTGCTCGAGAAGGGCGTGGATGTGGATGCTAAAGATGAGGATGGATACACGGCCTTGCACTGCGCCGCAGAGTCGGGGCATGCGGATGTGATAGAGATGTTGGTGAAGAAAGGAGCTGATGCTGAGGCTCGAACTAATAAAGGTGTGACTGCACTGCAGATTGCTGAGTCTTTGCACTATGTTGGGATTACAAGGATACTTGTTCATGGAGGAGCCACAAAAGACAACAATATGGCACATCTCCTGTCACAACAGGCTTCAGTTGCATTTGGGAAGAAGTCTATGGGTCTAGAGGAGGATCTCAAGGGAGGGATGAAGAAGAAATCGAGTCGAGCTAGGGTTCTTCGTGGAAGCTTCGATCGTTCTATGCCATTGGCTGTTCTTTAGCTATGCTGGATTATGTTGGGGGTATGGATGTTTTGTTGAATTAGGGTTTGTCACATTTAGAGGTCACAATGACTCTGCTTTTGTCTCAAAGTACGTATATGCAGCAGAACAAGTTGTAGACTCATTCATAACATGTTCATTCTAAAACTCCTAAATATTTTGTTATTAAACAAACTTCTTTATCAAAATTGATTGTAATTCCCTAGCTATATGTTAATAAATATCGGATGTATTGTATATGCCATAACATCTACTGCATAGAAGAGAGGCACAAGACAAAATGACAGCATGATCATTGATCTGGTTTGCTCGGATTTTTGCCCATTCCGCATGTTTTTATTGTAGTAATCTTACAAAATAATAAAATTATCACTGTTGTTTTTGGAGCTTATAATCTTTTGCATAGTGTTGTAGTATCTAGCAAGGCCCAGATAAACTCTCAGGCCAGCCTTTCAACAATTGTGTGATGCAATTTATGGAACAACATAAATAAAATGGCCCAAATTTTTTTTTTTACTGCAAACAGATTCAAAGTTTTAGTTATATAAGTCAGAAAACGTTAAAATGATGCTTTCACTTTGGCATCTTGACATTGTAGTTGGTGGCAATGTCCTTCCAAACAATCGGTGCAACATCACCTTCAAAAAGTGCACCAACTTATAACCAATAAAACAAGGCTTATTTACACTAAAACCCTCTGGAACTACGATTAAATTTCATATTACCCCCTCAAACTTAAAGTGACCCACTTACTCCACTTGACCATGGTTTGGTGACCCAATTTGCCCCTTACCGTCAATAACGTCCAAAAGTTTATTAACTATGATGACGTGATAGGGGTGTTTTTGTAATTTTATACACATGGATTATTATCCACCAATTGAACGGTGACGTGGCAAGTAGAGACCACTTCTATATAGATAAAGATATAATTAAGGAAAATGCTAAGCTTACCACATTTTTCATACCACATTGATACCACCTCTCTAATAGAGGTGGGCCTCATTGTATTGGTGGGCTCCACCTCTATTAGAGAGGTGGTATCAATGTGGTATGAAAAATGTGGTAAACCTAGCATTACCCTATAATTAAATATTCTAATTATTAAAACAATTAAAATAAAGCATAAAAAAATTGGTTAATTTTCTCTCTCCCTCTATCTCTCTTCCTTTCTCTCTCTTCCCCTCCTCTCTCTTCAAACAGCTTCACAGCCAATCAACACCATCGAATGCTTCACAACTTTGGGGAGATCCGATGGCTTAATCAGGTTGCAGACGCTAACAAATTTCAGAACCTGGTCTTTGCGATTGTCATCATCGACACCAAAATCAAAATGCTCGTGGAACATAATGGTTTTCTGTCATCCCTGTCAGCTCTCTCTCTCTCTCTCTCTCTCTCTTACAATCTTTGCTACAAAACCCAAATTAAGGGTTGACAAGAAAAACTCAAAATAAGGAGTTTTGTAGGTATGAGAGTTTTGTGGGTATGAGAGTGGTGGATGTGGGCATGGTTTGAGAAAGGAATTTTGTGGGTGGTTGCAAAAATGTGGGGCTGCAGTGGATTGGGTGGGTTGTGGGTTACAAGCAATTGATTGGGTTATTGTTTGTGTATATTGTTTGGGTTGGTGTTATATTCTCATGAGTTTTTCTAGAATTTTAATTGAAGAAGAATATTGATTTCTTGGTTTTTGGGTTTTTTTTTCTTTTTCAATGATGGTGGTGATACTGTTGAGAGTACTGCTGAAAGGTCAAGCCTGTGCAAGTGAACAAGGTGGAAGAGAGTGCTGCTGGAGTTGTTGGAACGAGAAAGACAACTACTTCGGAGGTCAAGGATGATAACATGGCCAGAGTCCTCATCATACTCCACATCGTCCCATAACTAGGGATCATCATTTGGACCGCGGCCCGTGGGTCGAAGTGTGTAGTCTACGCTCTGATAGGCCAAAGTCCGACCCGATCTAATGGGCCAAAGCTCGACCCGGCCTGATGATTAGGCCCGTTATGCCAAGCCCATGCTAAGATTGGGTAGGGTTTAGGGCTAGTATTTGAAACCCTTGGCTTGGCCCGACTGAACCGATTTAGGCCCAACCTGAAAAAACCCAATTAGGCTGGGCCTAGCCTGCCCCGACAATAAATAATGAGTGCTGCTAAACGAACCCTAAAATTAACTGAGTACACCCTACTATCAAACTATTTATTGAATTACTAATTTACCCTAATATAAAATGATCAAAAAGAATATATTGATTTGTGTACCCCAATATGTACACCATCCTTAAGACTTGACACATGTCCATTGTTATAACTATGGTCAACTCTTTAATTTTAATCTTTTAAAGTATTTAAAACCAAAAAATAAAATAAAATTTTAAGAAGAGAAAAAAAGCTCTCTCCTTCCCGACCCACCAAACTCTTAGACGAGTTGAGATATGCTGTCCCCAAATTCCCAAACTACCAAATCTCCCTAAATTAGATTGAAAACCCACATCTCTCTCGAAAGATTGAAGACAATATATTTAATTAAGAATTAAAATCTTCGTTATTGCTTGAGCCTTTGAACCCATGCCTTCAAACAAATTGACTTAATTTTTAACATACAACTCGGAATCCAGGAGAAGTGTATTGATCCCAGTTGATTTTTGTATGCATAAAACTTAAACAATCAATAACACAAACCAGGTGGTGGTGGTCGCACAGGAGAGAGATAAAAGAAGAAGAAGAAGAAGAAGCAGGAGAGAGAGAGAGAGAGAGAGAGAGAGAGAGAGAGAGAGAGAGTTTTGTTAAAATATTATTTTATTATTATTTTACTTTGTTTGTTTGTTTATTTTAAATAGGGTGTATTTAGTTAAAAATTAAAGAGGGTGTACCATGGGTATTTTTGGTAGTTAAATAGGGTGTACTTAGTTAATTTTACATTTTAATTTAAACATTAGGGTGTACTTAGATCGTAGGGTGTACTCAGTTAATTTTAGGGTTCGTTTAGCAGCACTCTAAATAATAATAGTATAGATATATAAATATTCAAATATGTCCACAGCCCATTGAAAAAAAGAAGCCCATACACCAAGGTTCTATTCACAAGTGGGCTAATGCAATATGCAAAGCCTGGTAAACAGAAAACAAAGAAAAAAAATTCATATTTAAATAAATAAAAATGTGTAAAATGCAACCTTTGCATAAGACAAAGGTTCCCTAGAGGCAGACTCGTCAATTGTAAAGCTTTGTTTCAACTACAACAAGGCAGAGCACTCATCAACGTGGCGCCAACTGTCCGCACAAATGAAAAATTGTGAGTAGCAGCAATGAGAAATGGCAAAATATGACACCTTAAAGACATAAAATTTGGCCACTGCGATTCCATTCCCATGGAAATTATCATTTCTAATGTATGGCTAAGTGTGGAGAAGTTAATTAAACTCCTTTTATACGCACTCAACTCATACAAAAGTTGTTTCACTCCATACGCTACAAAATAATCCAAAAAAAAAAACCTAGAGTCAATGGGGAAGAAGCCAAACATACTAAAGACATGTAGTGAGAATTCAATTTATATGTATGTGAAAAAGATTTTTTTTTTTTTTTTTCATATTTCATTGTTGTCTAAAAATGTGTATAAAAAAACTTTGAAAAAATTTAAAAAGGGCCGACTAGTTTAGTCCCGATGGGCCAAAGCCCGGCTGGGCCCAAAAATCCCTATTAAGCCTAGCCAAATGAGCGAGACTGAGCCAAGCACATTGAAACCTTGACCTAGCCTAGCCAGGCCCAAAAAAATTAAAAAGCCTATAAAGGTCCAACCCAGCCCAACCCAATGATGAAGCCTATCATGAGCAACAGTTGATGAGTTCATAATGTCATACATTTACATGTCTTCTTTACTTAGTGTTTTTGCTTAGTTTCTCTTTATTTTGAGTTACTTACCTCTCTTTTTGTGTTTTATATGTTAAGACAACAAGATATCACATTTGATGCAATCCATGCATGTTAAGGACTAATTGGGATGAGAAGAATATAAGCTTAAAGACAAACCCAACTTGGGCTACACTCGCTTGTTAGTCTAGTTTCGTAGGTCACCTTGAAAGCCTTATTTCAGCGATCTATACAGCTCGGATGAGGGGACATCCTTGATAGCCATCGTTCTAATAGGTGTCTATTATAACATATCCAAATTTCAGCCCCATTGTTTGATACAAGGCCACACTAGACCCAATCGGGAGTCCTCCGCACGTCAAACACCCAACCAAGTTCACAAAAAAGTCTTTGTTGGTTGCTATCACATTTAGGCCCCGTTTGGTGAGTTGGACTAGATTGGCTGGGATTGGACTTGGAGTGTTAGACCAGATTGGCTTAGATTGGGCTAGACTTAAAGTCCTATTGAGTTGTTTGGTAAAGCACTAGACTAGACTAGACTTAAGTCCAATCCATTGTTTGATACAAGGCCACACTAGACAACATTGGACTTCATTTTTTTTTTAATTTCAAAATTAATTTACTATTTATTAGATTATTTAACATTAAAAAAAATTTAAAATTTTTTTGTTGGAATCATAGCAAATTTTAAAAAATGCATCAAATTACATAACCAATATTTATATAGAAAAATTATAGAACCAATACATTTAACGAGATTGGGACTTCATTAAAAATAAAAATATATAATAACAAAAAAAAAAGAGATTGGGTCATGAACACTTAGAGAAAAAACTACAATACAAACTGCAATTTAGAAATTTTTTGCTATCACTTTAACGAATTGTTCATGCATGAATTTTGTAAACAAATCAATTTATCGAACTACAATGGTAAATAAGTTAGCATAATAAGATTGTGATTTGATGCCTAGTATAATTAGGTGCATATTCAAGCTGTAAAGCTTAATTTCTAAGTTATTAGTGCTCTCCAAACCTACGATTATATGTAACTCATTTTCTATAAATGCATGTGTAGAAAAGGATAAATTAAATAAATTGTGTATCCATGAAAGAAATATTTTTTTAAGAGATGAATTTGTTGGACCATAATGGTAACTAAATTAGCATATTAGGTTTCAAGCCAGAACAAGTACGACCAAAATTCAAAGTATATATATTCTTTTATTTGTAATAACCCGGTCTTAAATTCATAGTTAAATATTAAATTATTCAAGAAAAATACAATTTTACCTTGGAAAAATTTAAATGGTTTAACTAGTTGATTTTTTTATTCGGGGAAGATTAAATAATCAAAATAAGAGGAAACAAAAGAGGTCAATTAGGACCACCACTTATATTTACTATATTTACTACAACAGTTTGAGAATAGAGGGCTATTTGTTATAAAGTTTAGAAGTTCGTGTTGGCGCCCAATTTGCGAAAATTGTAAGGTGTTACACTATTTCAATTACTTTTTTCTTTTTTTTTTTTTTGTGTTGGGTAATTTAGAATCACTTCACTTTTAGCTTGTGTACCACACTTTTATCGTCACAGTATTATGATAAGAAATTCAAACGAAGCAAACTATAAGTAAGAAGGTGGTGTTATTTATTATTCATTCAAACATTTAAAGAACATATTGGGAGAAAATAAGATTTTAGGTGCACATCATAAGTATATGATATATATTGTTTGTATAAAGTAGCATTAATTATGGCATTTCCTTCTGTGCTTGCGGGTGTGCAGAGAAGTCTTGAGGAATGAACTTCAATATTTTATCTAGCTAACACTTACACCAACCCTCGATGCATGGGCATTTTCCGCATACAATAGATGTTTGGCACGGATCACGAACAACTGGACCCCTTGCTTCAACTCCAAATTGCACACCTACCACAATTAAGATTTCAATCATTCATAATAAAATTGGTTTTTGTCTTCATTGTGAACATACTACTTTATGCATATGTTAATGTTACAAAAATATACATTTAAACTCGAGTTTATGGCTGAAAATATCGACAATTGTTAGGTCAAAGTAGATAATTCATATATGCAGTTGTATTGTTCAAAGAAGTCAGCCCTTAGAGTTTGCCTAGGTTGTTAGGGTTAATGATAGGACCCGACCCAATTTCCACTTTGGAATCCGAGCCGGATCCTGTGTGTGTCCGACACCTGGCAAGTGCCGAGCACAAATGACCTAATTGCCCTTCTAGTCAAGTTTCAATTAAAACTGGAGTTTGACTTCTACCGAAAATTCAGCAGTGTCTCCCCTGTAAATGGACCACTCCCAAAATTACACCTATTAGACAAGCATAAGAATATAAACACCAACTGCCAACATGCAAATATATACATTCTAACAGTTAAACATACGTTCTAGGGCAATATCAGAGCTCTACACAGAAGATTACAAGTATAAAATAATTATACAAGACCCTACGTTGTCAAGGGATATGGCGGAAGATGGACTCGGCCCGGTGGTGGCGCACTGACGCACGACTACTGTCTGGGGACACAAAACATTAAAAAGTTGAGTGGACCAAAAACAAAGCTTTAGAAAATAGAATATGAACATACTAACCCCTCTGTAAAAACAGTAAAAAAAACTAAAAGATTGTCTTATATATATACACATACTGAAATCAATGCAATCGTATATATATATAGAATCCATCACACACTTGATCAAACATTAATTTCTTGAAAGCATTAAAATTAACTTAAATCTACCACCTAGGTGTACCCATTAATAATTCTGTCAATTCCTTTAGTTTCCGTCAATTCCATCATCGTGCCATCGGAGTGACACGTCTTTGCAGACCTCGGGAAACACAAAGTCACCCGAGCCGCAATCCTCACGGGATTACCTGACCCGCATACCTCACTCCCACGGTCCCGGGTACCTCTAGGACTCGCGGAGCATAAGTCAAGCATGCTAACATATCTGAAGGCAATTGATAAACCGAAGGCAACAATCTAATCCATAGACAACACATATAAACCGAAGGCAACCTTTATTACTCTTGGGTACCTATGATGGTTTCTAAGAAAATATAATTCCAAAAAAGTTAATGAGAAATGAAATAATTTCTTACTTGTCCCTGAACTCTGCTGCCATTTTATCTGTTAATTATCTAAAACTCTGGTATGCCACAATCTCTAGGCACTCTCAACTCGGCA
Source organism: Prunus kanzakura (assembly GCA_020521455.1). Lineage (NCBI taxonomy): Eukaryota > Viridiplantae > Streptophyta > Magnoliopsida > Rosales > Rosaceae > Prunus > Prunus kanzakura. Next base: position 184,973 of record BPUM01000186.1, read on the forward strand.
GCATATATAATAAAACATATAAAAGCGATAAATCAAGCTATTAAAACTCTAATCAATGAATAAACTCATTCAAGATCAAATAATGAGATTAAATTGCATAAATTCATTTATGAAAACGAAAAAGGTCCACTCACAGATGCTCTAAGCTAGCTGGATCCTTTGAAGGTCCTTCCTGCGGGTCACTTGGTGCCTAGGTGCCTGAATAACCATCATAATATTTTATTAATAACTCTGCTCAATAATATAATATTAAATTAAAAACCCTGACCCCCGGTTCCTAAAAGTGCATGTGTCGCTTAAAGATCATTCTTATGCCCACATTAGCTTTTCTCTCAATGGGCATAACTTAGAAGTAACTCGAGACTCAAAAGCGATAAAGTCCCAAAAAGTCAACTAGGGACCCCGTGGGGTCCATGACCTTCAAATTCTGATTCGATCATTCCTAGAGGTTCCAATCTGCCTAGGACACATGTCCCGAGAGTTTGGTCTCGATTGGACGGTCGGATTGCTCACGATCGCATGATCGGACGAACGACTGATTTTCCGTAATCCTAACCCTAGGGTTGGCCTTTTTGGAGTATCCGGGCCTCTGATTAACGATCCGTCAAATCCTACACGATTCTAAAATTACCTAGATCAACATACTCCTATTTGACTACGATCCAACGGTCCAAACATATTGAACCCGAAAAGCTGACTTGAAACAAGAAAGAGCACAATGAGGAAAGCTGACTTGAATGAACCTTTCAACATATCTATTCAATTTGTTGAAAGCTAAGAAGGATTATAGGTTTCTACGTGCTACAAAACTTGAATTCGGAGTCACTAGTTTTTTAAAAGACTTCAATATATATAGGCGAATTTGAAAAGTATTTTCTATGATTGCACATTTCGGTGAGGTTGGATTCAACGAATTGTTCATGCATGGATTTTGTAAACAAATCAATTTATTGAACTACAACGGTAAATAAGTTAGCATAAAAAGATTGCGATTTGATGCCTAGTATAATTAGGTGCATATTCAAGCTATATGGCTTAATTTCTAAGTTATTAGTGCTCTCCAAACCTACGATTATATGTCACTTATTTTCTGTAAATGAATGTGTAGAAAAGGATAAATTAAATAAATTGTGTTGATGAAAGGAATATTTTTTTAAGAGATGAATTTGTTGGACCAGAATGGTAACTAAATTAGCATATTAGGTTTCAAGCCAGAACGAGTATGACCTGAATTCAAAGTATATATATTCTATTATTGACATTGTTTGTTGGTACAAAAGTATGACTTTTAGCAACTCCATGATGAACGCACTGGATTCAAAGAATTGTTCGGGTATGGATTTTCTAAAAAAATAAATGCATCGAACTATAATGGTAAATAAATTGGCATAACAAGATTGTGATTTGATTCCTTAGATAATTAGTGGCTTAAAATTATTGAAGCAATATAACTTAATTTCTAAGTTACCAATGCTTTCCAAACCGACAATTATATGTAACTTATTTTTCACAAGTACATGTGTACATAAGTATAAATCCAATAAATTGTGCATTCATGAAAGGATTGTTTTAAGAGATTAATTTGTTGAACAAAACGGTAAATAAATTGGCTTATTGTATGACTCCAAAGTCGGCGTTGTTTGTTGGTACATAAGTATGAATTTCAGTAAATCTACGATGAAACCACGGTAGATTGGAATTTAGATTTCTCAATATTATCTGACTGAAACTAAGGCCATAATCAAATCCCAATATGTTATTGAATTAATGGACCGGGACAGTCTATTTTTAAAAATACAATAATGCTACATGGCCAAACTTGCTTACCAACTTTTTATATGTGAAAGAGATACTGGTTTTTTTAAAATTTAGGTCTTTCGTGTAATTTGGTGGATTGAACACTAAACTAGTAAGAAATAATAATATTTAGCACACACTACATAAATTAGTAATATTTACTTGTTTTGAGATTCAGAACTACATGCTTGAGACTAAAATATACTGTAAGAATCCGATCCTAAATTAATATTTAATTGTTAATTTATTCAAGTAAAAGACAATTTTTCCCCGGGAATATTTTAATGGTTTAAAAGTTGAGTTTGTGTTCGGGAAGGAATATGGGGAGTTCATTTGTACTGTTGCATAGAGCATGTCGAGATGAGTCCGTAGACACATAGTGGGCTCAAATAGGAGTTGTAACGAAAAAGTTACAATCAAAAGAAGTTCAGTGGCACAATCGTAATTTTTTCGAATTTCAGTTTTTGAAACCCAGATTTTTCTTCTCCTTCGCGAGATTCACGAACAGCCGTTTTCAAACTCAGACGCCACAACTTGCAAACTCTTCATCTCTCACTCTTCTTTCCATACATACCCATATCCAGCCTTGATTCCAAGTGAATCAATCAGAAAATCGAGCCAAAGGTGAGCCCAAAAAGGGGCAATTTCGAAACCAGAATTTTCAGTGGCAACCGACACCATTTCTGGCCAACTCCAGCCACCACCCGCCACCCAATCACTCCCAAAACATCCCCTACCTTCCCTTTGTGTTTTCCCTCGAAGACCTGACTTGATTTCATCCCAAAACCGTCAAATCCAAACCTAGAATTTCTAGGTTTTTCAAGAGACATAAACGTTTGTTTGGGCTCTTTAAAGGTGGAATTGATCGTCGAGCCAAGGTATAAAGTTACTCCCCTTGATTTGCTTAATCAGTAGGTATGATTATTGGCCGGGGGTTTGGAGTTTTTCGATCACTGGAAAATTGCTCTACACACCCGCCGCTGGTGGCAGTGTGTGGCGGCGCGTTGGCGAGGTGTCAAGGTTGTGTTTTTGTCCTACAATGTTCCCCACGTTGTCTTGAGCACAACGGTATGCTTGGATTTCAATTTGGTTACCGTTTGATCATCGATCAGATATCGCATATTAGGCGTTATCTTGGTTCGATATGTTCGGACCGTTTGATCGACTTCATTTTCAAATATGTTGATCTAGGCACCTGTAGGATCGGGTGGAAATTCACGGATTGAGAGTCGGAGTCCCGGATACTTCAATTCAATAATTCAAAGTTTAGGATAAACAATAACCGTTTGATTGTGCGATCTTGAGTAATCCAACCGTTCGATTCGGACCAAACTTACAGGGCATGTTTAGTAAAATTTGTTAAACCTATAGGAACTCTCAGATTGGTAATCAGAGGTCGTGTACCCCACGGGGTACCGGGTTGACCATTATGGGAAATTAATCGCTTGTTGAACCGCGGGTCTTTTCAGACCATTCCGCATGTCAGAAATGTTGAAAATGGGCCTAGGAACTTTCTTAAATTATGTACACGCATTTTTTAGGACGGGGGTCAGGGTTTTGATTAAATATATGTGGTTGAACTATTTTATTAATTAAATGTTTTTAATTGCCTAAATAGGTACTCGGGCTTCATTGAACCCATAGGAAGGACCCTCAAAGGGTCAGGCTAGCTCAGATGTCAGTGAGTAGACATTTGTTTTCTAAATAGTTTTAAGAAATTCTTGAATGGTGATTATTAATTATTTTGCTTATGTAATTGGTAATTTATGATTTTCAGTTTTCTAAATAGTATTTTTATGTATATTCGAATTTAGTTTGAGAACTATTCTGAAGGATTTTTCATGATTTGGTTAAGTTAAGGAATTATGTATGGCTTTCGCTTTCCAAGCAGTTAGTTTAAATTCAAATATTTCTTTTATCAAATTCTGTTTATGTTAAATTATGAATTGCTTGGAAAGTAGAAAAGAAAATAATAACATGATATAAGGATTTAATTAGAACTAGTAATTTAATTTTTCAGGAAATGTTCTTTTTTTAAACCACCGTAGGTACCCAAAATGTTGCCTTCGGATAATTTGTTACCTTCAGTTAAAATGATGTCCACAGACATCTTAGTTACCTTTGGTTGAGTCGGCGTGCATTTGACATTTGCCCCACGAGTCTTAGGGATATCCGGACCGTGAGCAGCGAGGATGCGGCTCAGGTTGACCAAGTGTCTCCTGAGTCTTGCGAGGGATGCGGCTCATGTTAACTTTGTGTTATCGAGCCCTGCGAGGATGTGTCACACTATGTGACACAAGGAATTGATGGTATAATGTTTAACATTTAAATAAAGAATTTAGAGAGAAATCTTAGATGAGAGATGATAGTTGAGAGGAGAGGAGAGAAGAGAGAATATATAAAAAAATCGCAACTCCATAGATGCATTAAGGAAATAAATCTACCTTCAGAATGGCACAAAGAGGCGTTGAGGTCACATGGGAGAATGAAAAGAAGAAAAAGAGACGACGAGAAGAAGGAGGTGCTCTGCGTACACAGCAAAAGCCAAAGGAAGAGGCTTCGAAATCCATTGTTCTGCTTAGGCTTATAAAACCCTCATTCATTGGATTGGTATCCAATCAAAACATGAGGCCTAACCAGTCCAAGTGTGCATTTAGGCCCACCAAACAACACATAGGATTTTAGTCCATTTTAATTGAAGAAGTCTAGTTTAGTCCACTAAAAACATTTATTGGGCAGCAACTGAGGTGTGATTCACCAGCCAGAAGGGAAGATGAATTTGGCACTTTATAAATAGAGAGCTCCAGCACATCATCAGATACACTCATTCATCCATTACTCATACACACATTCAGATTCTATCATTCACTCCAAAGAGAGAAGAGAGCTAATTGTAGAGGAAGAAGAGAGCTTGGAGCAGTCCTAGGAACTACCTTGCTACCACCAACTAGTTCTTCTCTTCTCTTTATTCTCTTTGTCTTATTTTCTGTATTCATAGTTATGTTTAACTAATTCATTTAGTTAGGACTTAATATTTGAAACCCTCAGCCGGGCTCGATTGAGCCCATTTAGGCCCTGCTTGGAAAAGCCCAATTAAGCTCGGCATTGGCCTGACAATAAATAATAATAGTATAGGTATATGAATATTCATATATGTCCACAGTCCACCGAAGAGAAAGAAAAAAAAGCCCAATACACAAAGGGACTATTCACAAGTGGGCTAATGCAATATGCAAAACCTAGTAAGCAAAAAAATAAAAATAAAAGAAGATAAAAACAAGGGAGTTTCACTAAAACACCCAAAATGGGGGCTGAAATTATAAAAAAACCCAACACCCAAAACACTTTATAAACACACCAAAAACCCATCATTACACACACTCAAAATCCATTTATAAACACACCCAAAAAATATACAATTGTTGATTTTGGGGTTGATTTTGGGTGTGTTTCTATGTTTAAATAGTGTTTGGGTTTTTTTATAAATACATGTCTAGGATTGGGTTTATTTATAAATTTCTCTAAAAACAATAGCTATTTTTCGTTTCCATGCATGTTTCCAAATTCCAACGGTTACATTGGATTTTATAATCACCTCCAAGTCCAACAGCTACTTTTTTAATTTGAATCCAAATACCCTTTTCGTTGTTGTTTAAAAATGTGTAAAAATAAGATATAAAAAGACTTTGGAAGAATTTAAATAGGCCCGGCCCAACCCAATGACGAACCCTACCATGAACTAGTGTGAAAACAAAGGAAATGCGAAAGAAAATGAGTTGATGATGTAAGTGCCATTGTAGTAATCTTAGAAATGAATATAATTATCATTGTTTTTTTTTCCGGGAGGGGGGGGGGGGGGGGGGGGGGGGGGGGGGGGCGCGGGGGGTATCTTTTGCAATTTGTGGTAGTATACAGCAAGGCCCAGATAAACTCTCAGGCCAGCCTTCAACAATGACTCCTGTGTGATACAATTTATGCAAAGACAGAAATAGCATGGTCCAAATTATTAGCCCATACAAACTTTCTGCTAAAAATACAAGGATATGAGGAAAAATTAGAGCCCGTTTGGTGGTGTTTTCGGAGGCCGTTTTCAGTTTTCATTCTCTGAATATGCTTGTAATTTGCGTTCGATGGTGAAGTTAAGAAAAAGCAGAAAATGTATTCTGAAAACAGATTCAAAGTTTTAGTTATAATTGGCATTTTGACATTGTAGTTGGTGGGGCAATATCCTTCCAAATAATTGGCGCAACATCAACTTCCAAAAAGTACACCAACTTATCACTAATATAAAACAACGAGGCATTTTCCAAGTAAGATGAACTGATAAACGTTTTAGTTTGACTTTTCTCCTCCATCCTTTTATTTGAATTTTTATATACAGTAAGTCTGATTACATCATTTCGTATTGCTAACGTCCTTGAAACAATTTTTTTGTGTTTTTTTTTTCAAAGGAAAGCTTCGAGTAGAAAAGGGAACAATCAATGGTTGGTGATGAAAAAGGCTTGTCATAGATTACCAACCAAGGAAAGGAAAAGGATTTATCCTCTTTGAGGTGGGTTGGTGAGTTTAGGTATTGTATCAATGTAATCTGTATGTTCAACAGATATCTTTCTTACCTACTACTGACTGGTTTTGGCTGACCTGAGCTTTCTAGAGAAACATACTAATGTTTAATAGTCTTTGGTCAATTGGGTTATCAGCACAACACAAACATGGTACAAATTATCAACAAGGAAATTCAAGTATCCCACTTTCCTTTTGAGAAGCAAACATGGTATGGTAGCACTTTAGCAAGTCTTGGACATAATTCTTAAAATCCGGGTTCAGAAATTTTCATCATATGGTGTTGTTTAGATTATAATTTAATTTGTATATATCGTAAAAAAAAATTAGAAAAAGAAAATTGTTTTGAGAAGATTATGAATATGTAGAAAATTGTAGTGATACATATTTTTAGATACCCAATCCTAAAAAAAAAAACAAAAACAAAAATAGGAAGATCTGGATCCAAATAACATTCTCTATTCTGGCCATAAACACAAATTCACCAATTACTACTCAAAAAGTATAGTTTTCCTCTAGGCACAGCCACAAAGGGCCCAAATCTTTCACTGATTAAATTTTGAAAAGCGATACACAATCCGGAATGATTTCTTTTATCATTAGAGAAAGGGGTGGTTCGAACTTAAGACATCTTTTAATATAAAAAAGAGTAACACTACTACCATCCAAATATCGAAGAAGTGAAGAACTTAGACCAAAACAAAAGAAGGAAACACATGAAATAAATATAGGAAGAAAAACAAACCATAAACTTGAAACTTTGAAACTTTGAAACTTTGAAGGTGGCTTACCATTAGGACTCGTCGCTTTGGGTGGTCGAGCAACTGTGTATGATTTTCTTGAAATTTTTCTTTTGGAATCGCTGGGAAGTGAATCGTAGAATAAAAATGCGGAGAGGTTTGAGAAACTGAGCTCGATCATGATTCATGAAAAAAGAAAGGTTTTTGGCTTGGACTGATATCATAAAAAGAGTTGATGATGTAACTGCCAAAAGCCTCGCAGAATTGCATTGCTAATTCCGATAATACTGTCCGTTGTGTGTTCTGTGTGTGCATTGGAAAATGCAGGTGGGAATCCGAATGCGGAAGTCGATAAAATAGAAACGACGACGAGGACAAAAATGGCAACTGATGAAAAGTACTGCAGTCAGTGCACTTCACTAATTTATTATCACCTACACCTACCATGGACAAGGCGTGTATTTCACACGCCCTGACATCACAAAAGGGGCGTGGGCATTTATTTTAGCTCACTCAAAACTCGTCACAAAGCATTGAATTCTTTTCGTTTAATTCTAAAATTTATTTTCTTTTTTTATACAAAAGCGATAGTGTTTTATTAACGATGAAGGATAAAACAAGTACAAAAAGTCGGGCTATGATTTGAGCCATGAGGTTCAAACCTCAAACTTTTAGTTTGTAAATTAAAGCCATTTTTCATTGGGCTAGACCCCGTTATGACAAAAGCAATATTCTAAATTACTCTAATGTACAGGAAGGAGATTCGAACTTAGGTGTGATGAGGCAGGCACACTTCTTTAATTAACTGGCTTAACCCACATTTGCAACAACAAAAAAACTTAGGGTATGTTCGATATTCTATTTGAATCTAAATTTTTAAACTTAAAAACATAATTTGAGTCCAAAGCCTAAAAATCTATTTGGGATGCCCAATTTTGAAAATCCAAACCCAATTTGAGTCTAAAAAAAATCCAAATATTGAAAACAAAAAAAAAAGTTCTTTTAGAATTTTTTTCAAAAGTGATTTAGAAACAGTTTAAGTGCCAAATGCTGTGCTATGAAAATAATCGCTGCCAGATTTGCTGTGAGAGAAAGTAGTTTGGCGTTTGATAAACATTTTGTTAAAAAGTGATGTTGGTACAATAATCAATTTATAAGTGTTTGGTAAATTTTTTTTGTGAAAGTGTTGTGAGCTGTGTATAATGACTAAAAATGACATTATGTTGAAATGACTTTTCTGTTAAAGTGTTTGATAAAAGTTTATGAGTTCTTTACTTGAATAGGAAATCAAATGCCTTTTTTTTAGAGGACCTATTTATTGAAAGGAGCGATAGTATACTAAATTACAGTACACTATACGGATGCTAAGACTCGAATCCATGACATTTCCTAAAAGAAACAATGCTTTAAATCACTACACTAGTGGGTCTTTTACTGCCTCTTTATTTATTAGAAGTGCTTGTTTTGATATAGACTACATAGGTAGGGATTGTTGGAAAATGAAAAAATGAAAAAAAATAAAAAAAATTAGAGCCTGAACTGGGTACAAGTATGTACTACCGACAGTTAGCCTGTGCTTGGTATACACGCTGTACTTATTCCGTCCCAACCGAATTGAATCTGGCCGTATTTGAGCTAGCCATTCAATTCTTTTGACTTTCCCCACCGACATTTCTATTGTCCACCCAACCAAATATTCAAATTATCTCATTGGGCCACCAACAGATCAAGATCTAAACTAAAGTCTTCATCACCGCATATGAAGGACTTCTAAGGGGACTTCTAAGGGCACTTCCAGCAGTCAAACCCTTGCCATGGCAAGGGGGGGCTAAGGCTGACACTATTCACGTGAATAGTGTCTGCCCTTGCAAATAGTAAGTTGCACTTCCAGCAGTTGCCTGGGCAAAGGGCAAATACTATTCAATTTTTTGTTTTTTTCACAAATTTGTTTACCTAAACAATTAATTTGGACAATATTTTCGGATAAAATATTCGGAGAAGATTTTCAGATAAGATTTTCAGTTTCAAATTTCAGATAAATTTTTGTTTCAAATTTCGGATAAATTTCAAAATTTAAATTTCATATAAATTTCAGATACTTTTCATTTCAATTTCAAATTTCGGATAAGATTTTCAACCTATAAAATTACGCCACGTGTCATATGAATTTCAAATTTCAGATAAATTTCATTCGAATTTCACCTTTTCATTTGAATTTCACATTTCCGAAAAATTTCATTTGAATTTCAAATTTCGGATAAGATTTTCACCCTATAAAATTGCGCCACGTGTCATGTCTATCGACCTAAATTTTTCTATAAAACTAAGGCTCAGCTCCACAAACCTCTCACACTACATCTTCTCAAAAATTTCATTTCTCAGATTTTAGATTTTAGATTTCATATTTCATATTTCATATTCCATTCTCAATGTCAGACATGGAGGAGGTCTTGGAGAGGCAAGAGCGAGAAATAAGAGAAAGAAGGCGTAGACGAGCTGCAAGCAAAAGAGCCCAGAGAGATCTAGATCAGCAACTTGTCATGGCTGTGGCTTTGCTTGATGAAGAAAACCAGAGCAGTCGTGGTTCACATGAAGGCCGTGCAGCAAATGTTGATAGACATAGGCATTCTCGGGGTAAGAATCTTATGGAAGATTATTTTATCCCAACATCTTTGTACTCTGATGTTCATTTTCGAGGGCGATATAGAATGAAACAACATTTGTTCAATAAAGTCATGCATGATATTTGCAATTATGATGAATACTTTGTTCAAAAGAGAAATTGTGCTGGTGTTTTGGGACTGCTTCCCGAACAAAAGTTAACAGCTGCTATACGAATGTTGGCGTATGGTGCATCTGCTGATCAGGTGGATGAGATTGCCCGGATGGGTAAGTCCACTGCTTTGGAGAGTTTGGTTAGATTTTGCGATGCAGTCGAAAATCTGTACACCAGGGACTACCTGCGCAGACCTACGCCCAGGGATTTGCAACGACTTCTACAGAAAGCCGAACGGAGAGGATTTCCAGGAATGATTGGTAGCATCGACTGCATGCACTGGCAATGGAAGAATTGCCCAACCGCCTTGCAGGGAGATTACGGAAATCGGAAAGGCCAAAAAAGTATCATCCTTGAAGCTGTTGCAGGATTCGATACATGGGTTTGGCACGCCTTCTTCGGAGTTGCTGGATCACAAAATGACTTGAACGTCCTAGGTAAATCCCCGGTGTTTGACGATGTTTTGAGAGGAGAAGCCCCCAAAGTCACATATGAAATCAATAATACCGTCTACCAAAATGGGTATTATCTAGCTGACGGCATCTACCCGAGATGGACAACATTTGTGAAATCAATTCCGCATCCCCGAACCCAGAAGCAAAAATTATTTACTACCCATCAAGAGAGTTATAGAAAAGATGTGGAGAGGTGCTTTGGTATCCTCCAAGCTCGGTGGGCGATCATTAGAGGTTCGGCACGTATGTTTGATGAGGAGGTGTTGAGGAGCATAATGATGACATGCATCATCCTCCATAACATGATTGTGGAGGATGAGTATGATTACGAAGCTGAAGAGGTGTACGAAGAGGATCCCATGAACACGGCCTTGACAAGAATTTATGAAAAACCCATAGGCCCAAATGGAGAACCATTGGAGCATGAACCATTGGTTAGAGATGGTCGTTTCATGCACCATATGATTGATCGATATATGGAGATGCAATCGTCGTATATTCATGAACGGCGTCAAGTTGACTTAATGGAGCATTTATGGGCGGTGAAAGGCAATGACGGTGAATGAAGTGAAGTGAAGATGTTTTTTAAGATTTTAATGTTTATGTTTTATGTTTAGTGATGTTTGGTTTTTTTATGCTTTGGTTGTGGTTCGTTTGTTTTTATATTTTTAATGCTTTGGTTGTGGTTAGTTTTTTAAGTATGGAATGTTTTCAATAAAAAGGAATTTTATTTAATAGTTTATTTGGTAACTCAAATAAAACCAATACTACTAATAAAATAAAATACATGAGTTACAAGCAAAAATTAAAACAAAACATTAAACTTGAAGGTGAAAAAAATATGGAGTAGAAAATGAAAAAAATATGGAGTAGAAAGTGAATAATAGTTGGAGGAGGAGAAAATGTACGAGGATTTGTTGTTAAAAATGAAGAGGATTGATTGGTATTTATAGAAAAAAATTCAGTAATTTTTGGGAATTTTTTTAAATTTTTTCCGAATTTTTTTCATAATTGTTTGCCTTGAAAAATTCCTAGGCGTTGGATTGGATGACAAAAGCAATCGGAAGGACCAGAAGCTGCCACGTGGCGTATGACCATTGGGGAAAAGCTGACGCACGCGCAGCAAATTTTTTTTTTTTTTTTTTTTTTTTATAAAAAAAATTTGAATTGCGCCTGCTGACGTCACGCTGGCGTAAGCGATGACGTCAGCGCGCCTTCGGGCTGATTCTGCCTTCGAGCCTGCCCAGGCAGGTGGACCCCAGAGTTGCCCGGGCTGGACTTTGTTGCTGGAAATGGGTTTTGGAGTTTTAACCCCCTCCAGCCCTTGCCCTAGGGGGCTGCTGGAAGTGCTCTAACATTTCAGCCATTCTAGTTTATTTATTATTAGTATTAACGATTAAATGGACTTTTAAGTGCTGATATTTTCACCCCTGTCTTATTTTTCTACTCATCTTATCTTTACATCCATTATGTAAATTTGAAAAAATACGATCCTATTTTTCAACCCACTATTATTTCTAAAATATTAGTTAATCATTAAATCAACCAAAACCCAAAATCTCTACACACACCTCAAATTCATCAACAATGGCAGTCACGAACGACTCTCTGCACCAAAACCATCATCAACCAAACCCTGCTTTTCAATATCTCTTCCAAGCCCTCGACCCCATCTCCCTCATTGTCTCCCAAAACCCAAAACAAGATCAAGAGCCAGTCCCCTATGGCTCATCACATAGAGCTACATCATGGGGAGAGGACCCAGATACAAAGCCTCCGTGGAGCTCAGAGAATCAAAGCTGCGAAGGAAGTATCTGATGTTGGAATTTTAAAAAGGTTTTAAAAATTTAATCATTTTGATTTATTTAATTATTTTGGCTGTTTTATTTTATTTATTGTGGGGGTTATAAATATTTAATTTTTAGGTTTTACATGTTATTGGATGCCTATCAAAGGCCACTCCTCCTTCACATTTGAACAACCACAATACAGCATCAGAAATATTACATACCACAATCACCACAATCTGATTCTCTCCTCTTTTACTTTTTATATTTTCTGTACTTATATTATTATTTTGGGCAATGGTTCTGTGACTTGGATACCTATATCCGTCTATTAATGTACTCATGGCAGATCTTGAGCTTGTGTACAAGTGGTCGTATCATGGAGTCTTGTAGACCGCCTGTACCTGCACGTAGGGAGGCTACAAAGGCTTTATGACATCGTCTTTAACGTGCTTCACCGTACCAAGCTCACATTCTTACTTATAATTTATTTTGCTTTTACTTACCTATCAATTTGTTTTTCTTCAATTTCATTATACCCTAAAAGCTTTCCAATTTGTTTATATGTTATTTATAATATAAATATTTTTGTATTTGGCTTTACGAAAAAGGAAAACTATAATTTTTATAACATCTGAGGCTAGAAGAGGCTGAAGAACTTGAATTGAAACCGAGCCCATTGAAGAAACAAGTCAAATTTCACACCAATACGACCAAATGAAGTACATGGTCCTCTGCCATGGCTCAGTTGGTGCCTAATTTCTCCACTATGTTGAGAAAAGAGAACCACAAGCCACCATCTTCTTGAGATGGACCTGCCAGCGAATTGTTGGTCAAAACCAAATGGGGTTTTGTCAAATTCGAGAGGGATTAAGTTGGTGGCCGCAAGGGAGAAGAGGATTGATGGCAAGGAAGAGCTATGTGAGTATGGAGGAATTGAAGGGTTTGTCTGTTAGATTTCATACATGTGTTCATGATCTTTCACACAACCTAAAATACATAGAAGACATATCTGACGTCATCTTTCTTGAGTACACAATCTCAGAACTCATTCAGTCGCAGCAGCAGCAGCACGAGCAAAAAACACGAACGGCTTAAGACATATGCACTCTCTTTATGATGAGATTAGGGTTATAGAATATTCTGACGAGAGCAAGGTCTTAAGCTTATATAGGGCTAGGTCAAGTCGTCTCTACTCATCACCGAGGGCCGACATGACTAACGTTCTAAGCTCATAAAGCAACGGTTCACGCAAAAGGAAAAAAATAGGACCCCTTTAATTGGCTTCAAAACTTTCCTTATTTCACAAAGTTTTGGGCCTCAAGGTATAACCTAATTTAAACTCTTATCAAACTTTGATAGGATCTGACCCAAATTCCACTTTGGAATCTGAGCCAAACCCTGTGCGTGTTCGACACCTGGCAGGTGCCGGGCACACTTGACCAAATTGTCCTTCTAACTAAGTCTCAAAATTCTTCTTCTTTTTTCTCAAGTTTGACTTCTGCCTAAAATTTGGCAAAGTCTCCCCTGTAAATTAATTAAATGTTTAATTAATAAAACAGCTCAATTAAAACATTTAATTAATAAAATAGCTCAACCACAAATATTTAATCAAAACCCTGATCCTCGGCCTCAAAAGTGCGTGTACATAACTTAAGAAGGTTCCTAGGCTTATTTTCAACAGTTCTGACATGTGGAATGGTCTGAAAAGACCTGAGGTTAAATAAGTGATTAAATTCTCATATTGGTATTTTGGTCCCCCGTGGGGTCCACGACCTTCGATTACTAAACCGAGAGTTCCTATAGGTTCAACACAATTTACTAAACATGCCCTGCAAGTTTGGCTCGAATCGAACGGTCAGATCGCTCGCATTGGACGGTTACCATTTACCTAAACTTTGAATTATTAAATCGGAGTATCCGGGACTCCGATTCTCGATCCATGAATTCCTACACGATCCTAGAGGTGTCTAAATCAACATATTTGAAAATGAAGTCGATCCAATGGTTCGATATGATCGAACCTGGATAACACCTAATATGCAATATGCGATATCCGATCGACAGTCGAATTGTAACCAAATTGAAATCCGAGTATACCGTCGTGCTCGGGACGACGTGGGGATCATTTTAGGACTGAACCCAACCTTAACATCCCGCCAACGCGCCGCCACCGCCAGCGGTTATCAAGATTAATTTTCCGGCGATCAGAAATCTCCAAACCGACGGCCAATATTCATACCAATAGATCAAGCACATCAAGGGGAGTAACTTTATACCTTTGCTCGAAGATTAATTCAACCGTTAAAGCCCTCGAACGAACAATTTCTTCTTTTGAAAAACCAAGAAAGTTTTTGGTTTGGCTTCGTCAATTCTGCTTAAAATTGGGTCGGGTCTTTGAGGGAAATTACAAAGTGAAGGTAGGGGAGTGTTTTGGGTGTGATTGCACAACCTGTTGTGGCCGGAGTTGGCTGGAAACGCCCTTTGACTACCATTGTTTTGAAATAGCCCGATTTTGGCTCGAATTTTGGGTTTAATTTCTTGGATTTGGGGCTGGAAATTGGTATGGATGTATAGAGGAGATAGAGACGAAGAGAATGGAACTGGTTTCGTGGCCAGAGAGGGCTGGATGTGGCCGAAATAGCTGCCGGAAGTCACAGTGTCAGAGAGAGAGAGAGGTTTCAGATTTTTTAAAAACCTTTATTGAAATAATTATGATTTTTCCACTGGGCTTCTTTTGATCGTAACTTCTTTGTTACAAGTTCGATTTGAGCCCAATATGTGTCTATGGATTCAACTTGACATGCTCTACGCAACACTACTACTAAAATCCCCAAATTCTTTCTCGAACAAAAAGTCAACTTTTAAACCCAATAAAATATTCCCAGGGTAAAATTATCTTTTTCTTGAATAATTTAATAATTAAATATTAATTTAGGATTGGGTTATTACAAACCTGATATAACTTGGTATCTAGTGCACTAATCTATATAGGAATATAACATTGTCTTCTGCTGCTGGCGAAGGGGGTTTCTATTTTTTCCTTATTTTTTCATAACTTTTGAGTTCATTCATTGTTTACTAGAGATGTATTATGATGCTCAATGGGGATGTTGAAATTGATGCTGATATAGAAGCGATTATTTTTGACATTCAACAGTTGGTTTCTTAGTTTAATAGGACAATTGGTTTCTTTACTAGAGGTGTTTGCGTTTGCTCCCCATCGATGCAAGTTTTGTGTTTAGACAAGTGTTTGGGATTTTGTGGGTACTGAGCGGCTTTTAATATCCCAGCAGAGGATGTAAATATTATTAGCATTTGTTTTGAATGAAAATTTTCAATGCTTTGACAAAAAAGGAAAAAAAAAGAATACATGGGTTATGAGGTGAGGTTTTTTCCTTAGGTCCTTAGAAGTCATTTTACATATGGGTAAATTTGTATTTAAAATTTTGAAGATAAGGTGGGTGGGAAAATAGGACAGGGGGGTGGAAATAGTAGCACTCTAGACTTTTTTTGTTGTTGAATCTGTTAAATAGACTTTTATACTTGGGAAATGCCACTTTATTTTTCTTTCTACCCTCTCATTTTTGTTGTGTAAAGAGCATTTCCAACAACCTCTTTAACAACTTTGAAATTCTAAAAAGGTGAGCCACATCAGAAAAACTCTCTCCAATCGCCTCTTCAACCTCAGTCATCAAAACTGCGGCCTCTTTCTCTCTCTTTAGGATTGTTAGGTTAACCTTAGCTCTTCAAAACATTTATTTTACTTTGGAAGAATCAAAATCATATAAAAAAAATTCTAAAAATATTTATTTTGCTTGTTGGGTTTGATGTACAACTACTTTTAAAATTTAATATAATTTTTTTTTAATCATATTGGATAAATGTATTATTTTGGTCAACTGCAAAATAATTTTACTCGCATTAAAAATTAAAAAAAAAAGAATCACGTTTGGTTGCTGGTTTATCCAATATGACCTTGGATAATCATGTTAAAAGACCAAACAAAATCTAAACAATATGACCTTGCTAGTTTATCCAATATGACCTTGCTGGTATTAAAATTTAATATCATCATGATCATGTTACAGTAATTGCTTAGAACACCATAAAAGGCCAAACAAAATCTAAACAAGCAAGTGAGCCCATGAAAACTCAATTTCAGTTGATGTATGAAAAAGTTCAAGAACAAAAAAACAACAAAGGTTGGAAGAAAAAAAAAACTTGTTAAAGAAAAAAAGATGGAATTATGGAAAAAGAGTTTGGAACAAAATGACAAAAAGTGGGAAGTTGGCGAGAAGAGAGAAGATGAAACAATCATATTATTGAATACCAATGAAATGCCTCCGCATCTTGATGAGTGCTATCTAGGGGTGGGCATCAATCTGGCCGAACCGATGAAACCGGCCAAACTGAACCATAATTACCGGTTTGGTTTGGTTTTGACCAAGAAAAAATCAAACGGTTTAAAAACCAAACCGAACCGTATATAGTTTGGTTTGGTTTGGTTTTGAGCTTTTGTAAACCGGTTTAAACCAAACCGAACCGTTTATGTGTATATTTATTTATTTATATTTTATTTTACATGTGTAATACTCTAATTATTTCATAACTATATATGAATATTTGAATTGAGCTATATTAGTTAGTGAAATATGAAGTTTTATGACATTTTGAGCTTTAGGATGGTTTCGTACTCTAGAAAATGATTTATGTATGAAGCAAGTTGTGAATTTTTTTGTTATAATTGGGCTAACAATGTTGAAAAAATGCAAAAAGAAATAAAATTGGACTTAGGCCCAAACCGGCAGAACCAAACCGAACCAATCCGTCTTAAATTGGTTTGGCTTAGTTTGGTTTCCTTTATAACTTTTATCCAAACCGAACCAAACCAAACCGTCATATTGTAATTGGTTCGGCCGTGGTTTTGAGGTGAAATCGATCCAATCCGGACCGTGCCCACCCCTAGTGCTATCGTCGTCGTCAACAGGAAATTCTGGGAAAGGGATTTAGTTTTAATTAAATATTATTTATTTTCCATAATGTTATCTTTTTCAAAAAAAAAAAAAATGAATGTTATTAATTATTATTGTTTTAAGTCAAATATTATATTAATTGAATTGAAGAGTATGATGGGGCACAAAATATTAAAGTAGTAAATAAGGCTTTTCAAACTACCACTTAGGTCAACAAACTTCAATTTGAAGAGTTTTATTTGCTACTATTGTTGGACTCTAATCCCTTGTTTGGATAAAAAAACATAGAAATTTAGAAATTCTGCGTGGGAAAAAACATGGAATTTGGAGATTATATTTCCCAACTTTAAATTCTATCTAAAAGTTGTCATTTCTAAAATCCCAAGAGATTGAGTTTTTAAAAAAGACAACTTTACAAATAAAGGTTAAATTCCGTGTTTTAAATCCGTCACCCAAACAAGAAACTTTACAAATTCTAGAACATTAATTTTCGTCATTTTAAAATCCGTCATTTATGAAATCCTTTGTACTTTTAAATTTCCTCATCCAAACGCACTGTAATAGTTTATGTTAATTGAAGTGATTTAATTTCAAAATAACAAAGGTTTTTTTATTTATTTAAGGAGTCCACTCGCGAGGAGAGAGAATTGAGGTTTTGAAAAACCCATATGTTAAGGAGTCCACTCGCAGGCCCCCCTTGGGGGTTGGCGGCCTCCTTCTAGTTCCCCCTCTTCTATGTCTCCTCCCCTCGTTTCCCTTCCCCTCCCCTCTTTTACCTTCCCCTCCATTCTCCTCTTTTCCCTTCCCTTTTCCTTCCCTTACCTCTCCTCCTCGTTTCCTTTCCTTCCATCCCTTCTCCTTCCTCCCATCTCCTTCTACTCGCCCCTCCCCTATCTTAGGTCTCTTCACCTCCCCCATCCCCCACCCCACTTTTTTTCCCTCTTTGTTTTTTGTTTTTGCAGGTTTGGAGTTTCCAAATTACTTCTAATTTGTGTGGTTCGCCTCTCCTTGGTTTTTTGCTGAGAAGGATTGGTATTTTGGCAGATCTAATGTCTTTGATATTCTATTTTCTAGTTGGTAGTCGTCGACGGGTTGCAGTATGTGGTTTTTGTCTCCTAACAGAGGTGGTCGATTTGTGACACTGGCATTGAGCTGAGTTTTTTGGCCCCTTACAACCTTATATGTTTTTGTGTTATAGTTCTTGTGCACTAATCGACATGGTGTTCTATTTGATTTTGACCCAATGCATGCTGAACAAATCTTACGTTGTGCAAAAGATGATGATTCTGATATCATAGGAGGCCTTCTTTGACAGTACATGAGAAGCGTTGGAGTCTTCTTCCGAATGGGTTTGTTTAAGTTTAATGTTTATGGTGTGGTAGAATGGTATTAGAGATGATTGTCCTATTTTGTATTCTTGATTTTGACTCTTCTGTTAGTCTGTAGCATGTGTGGTACTCTTTCCTACCCTAGAGCTTTTTTCCTAGGAAAGTTTTAATGAGATCATTGTTAACATGTTGCTTACTTTGTAATATTTCTTGGATTATTAATGGATTTTATCTTTGTCTAAAAGAAATAGATTCAATTTCAAGGATCATTCATGCTACTTAAGAAATCAATGAAATTGAAAATCGGTTATTTATTCAGAATGTGGAGCTCGCCACGATAATTTTTAAGGGGTAAGGGAATGGTAAATTGTAGGCACATGCTCATGCTTATAGGGAAGTAATGATTTCTTCTTGTAATATTTCAATGTGGCAATGGGACTCTAGATGCACCACAAAATGGAAATATTTCAATTTATCCACTATTCCCTTGCCCTTTAAAAAAAAAAAAAAAAAAAAACCCCTCCCACTATCGCGGTTGTTTTTTGCCAACTCCGGCCACCTCCGACCACCCTGTTTGTTGCAAAATATCCTATCACTCCCCTCTTCAAAACCCTGCAAAGACCTGACCCATTTGGACATCGTGTGTGGCAAATCAAAGCCAAGAAAATATGGCCACCACATCAAAATTTCTCAATTTCCTGCCAAATCCGACCCAATTTCGCTCTGACCAAGGTATAAAATTCACTCCCCTCATCATCATGCTTGACATTTTGGTATAGGTGTTGCCTATCCATTTGAAGTTTTTCTATTGCCAGAAAATTATTCAACCCATCAGGCACTTGATAAGCCTAGGAATATCTTGAGCTAATGCATTTAAATATCAAGTCCCTGATCAGACGATCACACCAACAAAAAGGCATTCAAACCCCCATCTAGAATTATAGCTTAAAGGACCGTTCTAAGTAGAAGAACTTGGTTACTCTCAATTCAATTATCACGACAGCACCAATGGCTCATGATCAAGGTTAGTGTTTTAATATATGCAGCCTATCTAGTTTAACATGGTGAACCTTTGGGAAGTTATTATTGTGTTTCTTTGAAGGTGAAAATTGTGGGGAATGTGCCAATTGAAGGAAACACTAAATCCTAGTTATATTTAGCCACAAAGACAAGGTTACAAGTAACCTTAGGCAACAAAAGCTTTAAAATTTTAATTTTTAAGCTTTAACATAACTAATTCCAAGTATCTTGAGGTTTGGTTTAGATTGTTCTACTCCTAGGCATTCTAGACTAAGAGAAAAAAGAATAGAAACTTTACCCTTGAAGCACTACTCAAGGTTGACATCCTTTGAGTTGATCACCTTATGAAAGGCCTTGAAGATTCACCAAATCACCAATGGAGGTGATCTCTAACTTTTCCACACCAAGGAAGATGGAGGATATGATGCAACCTAGGAAGGAAAGGATGCTAGTTCTCACTTCCTAGGGTGGCCAGTTTTGGCAAGGTGGGAGAAGCAAGGTGGTGTTCTAACTCCTCTCTTGAAAGTAGCTGAAAAACCCTAATTTTCTCAAGTGACAAAGTTCACATATATAGACACACAAGAAGGAGACCAAAGTATCCCTCTAGGTAAGACCAGCCATGGGTTTTCATTGGGCCTCTTGGGCTCATGTGGTCATCCTACTATGTCCACATGTCTTAATTAACCCAATGGGCCTTGAACCCGATTTTATGGTTTAGGCCCAAACTACCCTTTTGTCGCATTATCTTAATTAATTCAATCTCCATTAAATTAATAAGTCTATGCACATCATATTTATTTCCTTTCATCTAACCTTATCAGTGTGCAATCCATTAGGTTCTAATCGGCGAGGTAGTGGTCGATCCAAAATTCTTTATTGATCGATTGTGAATTAAAACTCCCTTTTAATTCTCCCTTTATGAGAACTAGATTATATCTTTGTTCTCAAGGCTTCCACAAACCGTGAGTGACGTCTAGCAACATGTCACGTTTGCCCAATCCAATATAGAATGGGGTTGTGAACCTATTCAGTTGAGATTATCGTGCAATACGGTCCTTCTCTTAATCAATGCTCTTGATCACGCTAATTGGGGAATGGAATTCATGTCAAGTCGTAGCATGATCTACTATCTCATGTGATTGATTGGAGCATGATCATAATCTCTACTATTGATCTAGCTCGTTGCTTTGGCCAAAGACTTTTGAATCACATCTTCTGAGCATTCTCCTTCTTTAATGAAGATAGAGATCCCTTGTTGTACACTCAAATGTCTCTATGAATTGATCATGAACCCTAGTCATATCTTTGGGTTATGCCCAATGGAACACAATGCTTCAACATGGCTAAGGCCCTATGACACTTTCATGAGACAACTCGCGGTGCCTCAGGTCAATGACTAATTTGCACTATTCCAACTTGAGAGATCCTGATTGACATGTATGTAAAACTTCCATTCAAGTTCTCTCTGTTGATCGCGTTCAGTGAATTCATTCTCTAATGAACACCCATACACTTATCTTAGTGTCTCCACATGAATGACTCAAGACCAGTCATCCTCCTGATTGAGCATATATAGTGCATGATGGTCCTTGTGGATTATCAATGTCCAATTGATTATCCAATGACCATGAACAGTATGTGGACGAGGTATAGAAAGGTCTCTTGAACTTAACTTCTTTAAGTTATTTTCTAAATCTCACAATCCATGAACTTGTTGGTTGAGTAAATAACTAAGATAATTACTCAAAACAAAATGGTGCCTTTAATTAATTAAGTGAAATATCCTTAGAGTTTACATCTTATGAATGGCTCTAGGGCATACTTCTAACACCAATTACAGGGGAGACTCTGTTGGATTTTCGGTAGAGTCAAACCCCTTGGTTTTTTTTCCAGACAAGGGTGAAGGGAATTTTAGTAATATGGATCCAACATCTGTTGGATGTCAGACATGCGCTATGCTCGGGTCCCAAGAGGAAATCCGAGGGTGTGGGTCCTTTCAATATGTGTATATAATGCATGTTTGGTATATTAATTATAATAAAAAGATTTGTGGTGGTGTTCATGTGCATATATACTCCGTTATATATTTGCTATTTGCTACAGGGAGCTTGAATGATTCCTTAAATAATCTTATTTGAGGGACATCTTTGATGAGCTCACTCTATATTGTATTTGAATTATCCAAAATCATTTAAAGACCGAATTAAATGTTTGTCATTTTAGTATTTTCTTGAAAAAATGGTGTTCATCGATTCTTTTGGTTACTACTAGATATCTTAATGGGTTTCAATTTTTCTAATTTTTTACAAAAATATATTTGAATGAAGACTTTAAAAAAATAGACATTTTGGTGCAAGAGGAATGTACCTGAAGTAGTTAAGAGTATTTATCCATGCACTCAATGTCTTAGGTCCAGTTCGCTTCCCACCCCACCCCCAAACCCCCAAATATCGCTTGTATAAATATTTATATATATATATATATATATATATATATAAGGGTTCTATTCATTAAAGTAAAATTTGTGGTGAAAGTGTCACTTTATTTGAAGAATCCCTCAATAAAAATGGACTAATATTTACCAAACTTGTTTTTAATTTATAAAAATTGCCTTGTTCCCAACACCACAAGAAGTTCTATTAGTACGGAGGAATGTTCGTCACTGTCCGTTATATTCAGATGGGTGTGCCAATATCAACTTGATTTGTAGAGTAGAATAGGAGATGAGCGTTTTAGTAATTTGCAACTTGTAGTTTATTAAACTTCTGAAAATAGTTTCATTGTTAGTAATGTATGTAATGCATTAGTTATTTGCCTTTTGTGGTCATATGAATAAAAATTATATTTGGTATTTAAGAATATTCTTTTTGTTTTTTGGGAATTTATTTAAATTTCAAGGAAGCAGTTTTTGTGTCCTCAGCTTCTTCTATTAAATTAAAAAATGTTTCTTTTTTTTTTTAATTTAAAAAAATAGAATTTTATTACATCAAAAATGAAATAAAGAGTACAGAGGACACATACTCTATTAAAAATATTTTTTTAAATAAAGTAAAGGTAACTCATAAGTTTCATTTTCAGAAACAGATTGAATTAATGGTACGGAAGATTGAGGTGTAAAGATTTTTGAATCAAAGGAGTGTGCTCTTTGTTGGACCCTGAATTTTTCACGTTTACATGTATGATGTATGTGTTGTGTTCATCCATGAAGGTCTAATTAATCTAATCAAAGCCATAATGAACTCACAGTGACATAGTTAGATAAATTATATTTGGCCAAAAGGAAATTTGTGAAAGGAAGAAAGACTGAAGGTGAAGTCGTTGTAGATGGGCACTAGCCAGACATTAAACAAAGACGGAAGAAAGAGAGGTTTACGTGGTCCACTATAAAATAAAATCTAAATAATAAATCATATCGTTGTATGACACCTCTTTGATTGAACAAAGACGGTTGCAGTCCCTCAAAAAGGATAGAGAAAGAAAGAAACATAGCAGCTGAAGTCGCCCGTACCACATGGAACGTGAAAGACACTCAGCTACACTAGGATCGCTTGATTTGTATGGATTTTACTGAGGGATATGGTTTGGGATCAACATTTGGCCCGCGTTTCGAAGTGGATGGTTTGATGGGCTAAAGTCTAGTCCGGCTCGATGGTTAGGCATATTCGGTCCGGCCTACTCTAAGGTTGGGTAGGACTTGGGTTTAGGATTTAAACCCTCGACTCACCCACGACTCTGCCCGATAATGTCCGCCCATGGCCATGTTCAACCCGGTCCGATCTAGCCTCGCTTTTCTTCTTAAGATTTAGTTGGTGCACTCTCTAATCTCCTTTTATAATTAATCCAAATAATATAATATGTATGATAAACTCGTAAACTTCTTATTTTGTTTACACACATTATAAATTAAGTTAATTTTTTCAATGTTGTCTAAAATTTTGTAACAAACAACCAATATAGACATTGAAATTACTTGTAGGATGACTAACTGTCTAGAAATGGGTGAATAGGCCAATTTAAAATAAACTTCGGTAATAGAATTGATATGGCTTATCAATCCTGAAACGTGCAGCGTATAAAATAAAGGAACATTAAGAGAATTATTTTATGTGGTAAAACCCCACATTTGGGAAAAATCCACGGGACTCCTCTGTTTAAAACAAAACCACTATAGAACGATGATTACAAGAGGTACTCACACTTATCCTAGAGACATTCTAGATAATGTTTACCGACTTCTTCATAACTCAACTTTTGTCACGAGATGATCTTTCAATATGTAGGCTTTTGTGGTGAAGCACCCAGGCACTAGGCACACTGTGGGTGGTTTGTTCCACGCAAGGGGTATGCACAGTTCGATTTGGTCTAATTTTTCCCTCAAATTGGAATTGAAATTGAAATTTCACACAGTCTGGTTCGGTTCAATTTTCATAGAAAGTGTCTAGAAGAACCGAACCAAATCCAACCTATAAGATTTTGGTTTGGTTCGATTGGTTTCTAGTTTGGAAAGATAAAAATATGAAGATGTGAAGAAGAGAGCAATAGAAAGAAGAGGAAAAGAGGTAGAAGAGATAAAATAAGAGAGAAAGATGTAGAAGAGATAAAATAATAGAGAAATTTGTGAAGAGATAAAGAGGAATATAAATAGAAATAAATATGTGGAAAATAGAGAAAGACATAAGCACAACAAGAATGGGTGGCTTATCGAAAAGAAAAAGAATTTGGTCTAGAGTTGTTATTAATTTGGAACTAAGACATTTAGGTATTAATTTAGAAATTGAAACTAAGACATTTGGGTATTAATTTGGCTAAAATATTTACATATGACTTGTAGTTACTAATGTGATTTGAATATTAAGTGGGGCAGTCCCGTTCTCCTAGACCCCTGTAGTCCAAGGAGTTTGTGGTCACCTACCCTTGGATCTAATCTAAGGGTGGAGAAAAAACTTATTTTAAAACACATAATAGGTTATTTCATTTACTTTTACTGAACAATATATTAGTTAAAAAACCAAAAACAATACACATTTCTAGAAACTTGTGGAGTCGCTGCCTAGCCTCCTCAAAGAAACAAGATATGGGGAAAACTTTAGTTTTCGTTTTTAAAATTATGGCCTTTTCTTCTATTTTCTAATTAATAAGAGAGCAATCTTTATATAAAAACATTTTTTTTTGTTGAGAAATTGATATTGGTTGGTTGATAAATCAATGATGTGTTGAATCAAAGGTGAAGAAGAACAAGAAAAGTCATAACACCCAAATTGGCTCTTCTTTCTTTTACAATCCATCCACAAAAGCTGAAAAAAACTAACCCAAAAAAATAGAGCAAAAGAATCAGAAGAATCCGCTGCCCCAATGTCAGAAGAATCAGAAGGTGATAAAGGGGTCGAACTCTACAGCGGCTGCACTCCAAGTTTTCAAAACGTGATTTGTTTCTTTCTTTATTTTCCTTATTTTTCCAAAAAATGTGTTTTTTTTAACTAATAGAGTAAAAAAAACACTTTATATGGATTTTAAAATAAGTTTTTTCTTCATCCTTAGATTAGATCCAAGGGTGGGTGACTACAAACTCCTTGGACTATAAGGGTCCAACAGAACGGGACTGTTAAGTGTGGTTACTAATAATTATGATATAATATTAAAAGAAAATTTAACATAATCGATTTGGTTCAGTTTAGATTGTTTTTTCAAGAGAAGAACCGAGAGGGAAACCGATCCAAAGCAATCCGATTCGGTTTTTGATTGTAGGTTGAGTTTTTTGTCAACACGGTTTTTTTCCCGTTTTTCAGGCTCGATTCACCAGTTTAAATGCTCACCCCTAGTCCACACATTGTTCTTGAGATCCAACCGCATGGGTATTGATGGACCTAGTCGGCCTTTCTTATCCTACGGGCCTCCGTAGACACAAATAAAAGATTTTGGGCCTTGTATTGGGCCTTTTAAGCCCGCCTACCTCATGAAGTGATGAGACCTCTCTTTTTGACAGATTCATTCATATTTGGTATCAACACAGATATCGGAAGAAGGGGAATCAAAATTGTAAATATCAATTAGAATTCTCCCATGTGTAAATATCAATTTCTGAAATTGTAGTTTATAACAACTAGAAAAGTACCACAAATATAGTTACCAAAAAAAGAAAACCCCACAAATCGCCTTTATCAATCACGTGCATTGTCTTCTCAGAGCTCATTGCCTTGAGCTCTCCTCGAGTGTAATCCTCACCTTAGATGCAAAGACCATTAATTGGGATCACGACGTCTCATTCCCAATGGAGGTCGTCTCACACCCACTAATTAATCAAAGCCAATAATCTGCTTTCATTGTTGGAGCCTCGGCCTTAAAACATCATGATGCGTTTGGTGGATGATTTCTATTAATTAGATTTTATGGGATGATTTTGAGATCTCTGAGTTCTCAAGCTACAGATGGCCTCATTTTGTTGCTCTAATGGTATTTAAAACTGAAAATTGTTAAGTGAATGTGGTTAGTCTTTTAGGTATTTGATTAAGAATATGTAAATAAATGCGGGGAAGTTACGAATGAAAATCATTCATTTTCTTCTTATGAGTAAACATTAATTAATTTTGATAACGGTAACAATAACTCCTCAAAATATCAAAATCTTGTTGCATTTGATTAAGAATATGTAAATAAACGTGAGCGGAAAAGTTACGAATGAAAATCATTCAGTTTTTTCTTATAAATAAACATGAATTAATTTTGATAACGGTAACAATAACTCCTCAAAATATCAAAATCTTGTTGCATTTGATTAAGAATATGTAAATAAACGTGAGCGGAAAAGTTACGAATGAAAATCATTCAGTTTTTTCTTATAAATAAACATGAATTAATTTTGATAACGGTAACAATAACTCCTCAAAATATCAAAATCTTGTCGCATTTGATTAAGAATATGTAAATAAACACAAGCGGAAAAGTTACGAATGAAAATCGTTCCCTTTTTTTCTTATAAATAAACATGAATTAATTTTGATAACAGTAATAATAACTCCTCAAAATATCAAAATCTCACATTTGATTAAGAATATGTAAATAAATATGAGCAGAAAAGTTACAAATGAAAATCATTCATTTTCTTCTTCTAAGTAAAGGTGAATTAATTTTGATAACAGTAACAATAACTCCTCAAAATATCAAAATCTTGTCACATTTGATTAAGAATATGTAAATAAACCCTAAAAGTTATGAATGAAAATCATTTGTTTTTTTTCTTATAATTAAACATTAATTAATTTTGATAACAGTAACAGTTACTCCTCAGAATATCAAAACCTGGTCGCATTTTCATAGCTGCCATAATTTTGTTTTACTATATTATCTTGCGTTTTAAGTATAAAATCGGGTCCCATCACACCTACTCACTCAACAACAAAACATGTCTCCTCCGCATAGTTTTTCGTACAAATCAAAGGGTATATCAGGTAATTGAATCAATATTTAGTGCAATAAATAAAGAGTGCTGCTAAACGAACCCTAAAATTAACTGAGTACACCCCACTACTAAACTATTTATTGAATGACTAATTTACCCTAATATAAAATGACCAAAAAGGATATAATGAATTGTGAAACAAATATAATTTTAATAAGAACACCCTACTCACCATATCCAACCCTAATCAAACGTATTCGTGTTACTTGATGCTAACGGCGAACAACTCAAAGAGCATTGGCAGTGGCGCAAAGAGGTATTGTTGAATGTTCGTTCTTTTGCCCCTTCCTTTGCCGACCAATAGCCCTCCATTGCTGCCCAACAACTCCTCCATTAGAGATGAAGGTTAAGGAAATTATTAAGAGACCAAATCTGAAAGTGGAAGACCATATCCAACTATTCATAACAATCATTGAAGATGTTAGTTGGATCTAAAGTTCAAATATAAGAAGGTATTTAGGATTTAGTTTTCATTTGAATCAAGTTTGCAGTAGCTATTAGACCCATATGGCTAGTTGTAGAAACAGTTTGAACAAATTCGTTATTTGAAGACTAAATCAAAACTCCATTGAGATGAGAAAAAAAAAAGAAGGGAATTTGCACAACAAAAAAAACCTAGATTTGTTCAGATTGACTCCTTTTAATGTGAAGAACAAAAGCTTTAGAAGAATTTAAAATATGGCGTGGCAAATGAGATGTGATATAGTGTATTAGGGTGTACTAAGGGTATTTTGTGTACTTAAATAGGGTGTATTTAGTTGATTTTACATTTTGATTTAAAACTTAGGGTGTACTTAGATCATAGGGTGTACTCAGTTAATTTTAGGGTTCGTTTAGCATCACTCTAAATAAATTCAGAAAAATGTAATCTCCCAAACATAGTGCAGACAAGTGGCGTCCTCACCAACCCCAAAAAACTCCAGTCACCAACTCTGAGTCTATTTTAGAAAAAGAAAAAGAAAATCAGTCTCCAACTTTTTATTATTATTATTTTTTTTAAAATTATTTCATAATTTCCAATTTAGTTCTCCACAAATTTAACCGTTTCAAAATCACCAAAGAAGTTTTAATATTCGTGGGGAGAGGAGACGATGTTTAGTAAGCGCTCTTCAGGCGCGTGATGAACAGTGGGTGGTGTTGGATATCCTGCTATTGCTATGCTGTCCACAGACGGTTCAAACCTTATAAATGCATTCTCATTCTCACAGGTAAAAGTTTACCAACAGGCCATCCTTGCGCTTGTGTGTGCTCTAGGTCGTGGGTTCGGTAATCCACGGTACCAAACCAATATTTAAGTGGGGGCGCCGTGGCGGTGGGTTGCTGCATTAGTCTCTTCGGAGTTTATACAATATGGGTGGGTCCAATAAGCCCTACTATGAGGTGGTTCAATAAGCCCTACTATGAGGTGGTTCCTTGATGAAGAAAAGTTTAGGGGAGGGAAGGCTACCCCATCCCAAAGTCAGGACATACCAAGACCTCTTTGAGAACTTACAAATAGGATTTTAGCCCATTTTTTGGTTTTTACAGATTACTCCACCAAGATGGATTGTTGGTAGCGGGAATCGAACCGAGGCCTTAATAGCGAAGAGAACAATCCTTACCAACCCAACTAACCCTCGCTAGCTTAAAACGCATTTCTTTTGCTATAACCTCATAATTTATTTTTATAATTATAAAAGAGTTCTCAAATTTGAAAAAATTCCTATGCATTTGGTTCCCACATGACCTCATGTTGGTTCCACTCCAATACTATGTGTCTAGTTGGAAGGGCGACGTAGTACATCTGTGGGATCGAAGAATTTCTTCTCAAATTTGATTCTCTCACCTCTCCAATTTTTTTTGATACATTATAGTAATTCCTTTATATTTTTTTCCCATGCATCACACATACATTTAATTGGATCATGATTCAACTTAATTTTTTCTCTCGATAACATTATATATGTCAAGGTGACACTAAGTTTTAGATTCCCAATTGATGTATAGATCCCAAAAAGAAAACAAATGAAACGCTGACAGCCGGACACATAAGTTGTTTTCCAAAAATTGGTGTTGGAGTAGTATTCTTGTTATATTATTTATAGAACTTTCAGACTCCATTTGGATGAAAGGATTTGAAAGAAGGGATTTGGATTTGACAACAAAGCTAAATTTGCAATAAAAACAAGGGCTTTTCACAAATAGGCCAACTTTAACATGACATATTCTACAAAAATCTTATAGAGCCTATTTGGAGAGAAAAATAAAAAAAACTAGCCACTTGTCATTTTCTAATTGGGTCCTATAAAATTTTAACACACTAGAACTAATTAGAAAATGACAAGTGGCTAGTTTTGGGCCGTTCTCTCCGAATAGGCTCTATATAGATTTTTATATAATATATCATGTTAAAATGAGTTTTTGAATAAATATCTCTACAAAAAACAACCACATCAGGTTGAATGTATTTGAAATAACTAGATGTTGTACATTTGAAATTCATTTGTTTTCTTCTTTCCTTTCTTGTCGAAATTTGAACATACATGAATTAACTCTAATAGTCTATACACATCATCCTTTTAACCTTAATTATAATGTCTTCTAAATTCATAGATTTGAAATCTCTCCATCGAAATGAAGCCTTAATCTTTTAAACGTCCTAGATGTTTGGCCTTCAGCACATTAACCCCACAATTTTGTTTCATTCTCAAATTAACAGTAGACAACTTCCAATTTACAGCATAAACACATTTAATTAAAAATTTGTATTTAGTTTCGTTTTTTCGCTATGAAAATCAATCCGTTTAAAACAAACAAATAAAATTTAAAAGCAAGATGAGAAAACGGAATTCATTCAAAGAAACGGCTGCAGATGAGAATCTACGTATATTACTCCTCTCTCCTATGGTCTAATCCTCTCCGGTTTCCAACCCCACCCACCAAGCAGTAGGGGTGGGACCCACCAAAGGGTTCACCTACCGCATCGCCCAAAACCCACCACACGACCCAAAACAAGCGCGTCGTCTCCAGATTAGTTAAAAAACAACAGCACGATTTCAGTGTCAATAAAATTAAAGTGTCAATAAAATTAAAAAAAAAGTCCGGAAAAAAATAAAAAGAAAAAACTGAGAAAAGAAAAAAAAGAAAAAATTAATGAGCGTGGGAAAGAGTGGGCAAAGGCAAGGCAAGGGCAGAATCCCAGATCTAAGCAGAAAGCCACGCAAGCGCATTTGGCTATAAATAAGGCGAGAGTGAACCATTCGAACTCGCTCCTCTCTCTTCTACGCTAGTAACTGAACCAAGCGAAGAAGAAGAAAGAACCAGTCAAGTCTTCTTTACCTCCGAAAGGTACGAAGACCCTCCCTCCATTTTCTGGTTCTGTTCCTCCTCTTATTATCTCTCTCTTCTTTTAGGCTTCTCTCCCAGACCCCTGTGTATTGCTGTTTTTTTTTTCTCTCATCTTTTCCAACCCTTTTGCCATGCCAACGTGATCTAGAGCTTACCTTTCACTCTTTTGTCTACCATTTGTAAAAAAATTGATTTGATTTTTTGGTTTTACGCTGAGATCTACACTGGTTAGTGTCCACTTCTGCGATTCTGTGTTGGATTTTGCGAAAATTTTGGATTTTTCGGATACCCTTTTGGTTTAATTGAATGAACATTTGGTGGCATTGGGATTTTGGTTTTTGGGCATATTGGGTTGCAGATCTGAATCTGTTATGGTTTTGGTATTTGCAGATCTGTTTTTGGGTTTTGCTGTAGGGCTCTGAGTTAAGTGGGTTTCTTTTTGGCTGTTATGATTTTCTTAAAGATAAGGTCAAATAAAAATTTGATTTTCTTAAGTGGTTCAGATAAATTCCCTGCATGTAGCTTTAGATCTATAAGTGAGACCATTTCTCTTTCAACGGTTTCTCTGCTATACCACGATTTCAGGATGAGATTCCTTGCTTTAAACATTAGATCCATAAGCACAAAGTTCTGCTATATAAGGTTGTAGGTTCTCTGGTTGGATTTGATTGAGTGTTTATAATTCAAGCATCTATGTAGTTCTTCAGGATGTCTCAGTATCAATATTTTTTCTTTCATTTCCACATGAAGATAACAGAGACGTTTCATAATTTTTTTTAAATTCTTTTAAATCAGTTCTGATATTATTTAGTTACATAATAATCATAACTAAGGAAGCTCTATTGTGAATCTGTTGTCATTTGAAATTTTCGGGGGTATAAACTTTTGTTGTTCTTGATTTCAATCAACTCTTTTCTTGAAGCAAAAAAAATGCTGTGTATAATTTTCTCTCTGTCGGGGTGTTTTGAATGGTTGACATGATGTAACTTAAACTTTTTTTAAACTATTTATTGCCTGGTCATCGTGAAAATGTTTCTTTTTCTAGTTGTTAAGTCAGCTAAGTTGTGTTGGTTGTTGATCTGATCAAACAGAGAAATGGCGTCTCACATTGTTGGATACCCTCGTATGGGCCCCAAGAGAGAGCTCAAGTTTGCTTTGGAATCTTTCTGGGATGGGAAGAGCAGTGCCGAAGATTTGCAGAAGGTGGCAGCTGATCTGAGATCTTCCATCTGGAAGCAGATGGCTGATGCTGGGATCAAGCTCATCCCCAGCAACACTTTCTCATACTACGATCAGGTGCTTGACACCACTGCATTGCTCGGGGCTGTTCCACCAAGATATGGATGGAATGGTGGTGAGATTGGATTTGACACATACTTCTCCATGGCCAGAGGAAATGCCTCAGTTCCTGCTATGGAGATGACCAAGTGGTTCGATACCAACTAGTACGTAAACCTTCTCTCAGCATTATGTTTATTAAAAGTATCAACATATTATTATGCATTCGTATGGTTTATACTAACTTAGTGTACTAATCCAGCCATTTCATTGTCCCTGAGTTGGGACCTGATGTCAACTTCTCCTATGCTTCTCACAAGGCCGTCGAGGAATACAAGGAGGCTAAGGCGGTATGTATATATGATATGTTCATTCTCTATTCTCTATATCATTTGTTCTGTATATATGTCTGCACACATAGGCAGAGAGGCAAACAAGTAAACACAAACACATGCATATCTGAAGGGAAATCCTAGTCTGTTTACCACGTTAATTATGGTGAAAACTTAATCCAATCTTTCTTATGCAGCTTGGAGTGGACACCATTCCAGTCCTTGTTGGTCCTGTGTCATACTTGTTGCTTTCGAAACCAGCAAAGGGTGTTGAGAAGTCCTTTTCTCTTCTCTCTCTTCTTGGAAAAATCATTCCAATCTACAAGTAAGATACTCTTTGTATATCAGATATACACTTTGTCTTGCTTCTGTTAATTTTGAGTATCCAACTAATTGTTCCAACTATGAATATCTGTTTAGGGAAGTTATATCTGAGCTTAAGGCTGCTGGAGCTTCATGGATTCAGTTTGATGAGCCCACGCTTGTTATGGATCTTGATTCTCACAAGTTGCAAGCATTCACTGATGCCTACTCTCACCTGGAATCAACTCTATCTGGCTTGAATGTTCTTATTGAGACCTACTTTGCTGATGTTCCTGCTGAGGCATTCAAGACCCTCACTTCCTTGAAAGGTGTCACCGCATATGGTTTTGATTTAGTTCGTGGTACTAAGACCCTTGATTTGGTTAAGGGTGAATTCCCTAAGGGAAAATACCTCTTTGCCGGATTGGTTGATGGAAGGAACATTTGGGCTAATGATCTTTCTGCCTCCCTAAGTACTTTACAGACTCTTGAAGGCATTGTTGGCAAAGGTATTCAACTTGTCTGCAGTTTTTAGTGATAATGTCAAATAATTTAGTTCTAAAGTTGCATTTTATTAATTATTTGTTTGTCCTGTGCAGATAAACTTGTTGTCTCCACCTCCTGCTCTCTTCTTCACACTGCTGTTGATCTTGTTAATGAGACCAAGCTGGACCAGGAAATAAAATCATGGCTCGCTTTTGCTGCCCAGAAAATTGTTGAAGTTAATGCTTTGGCCAAGGCCTTGGCTGGTCACAAGGATGAGGTAAAACCTTATTTTTCATTTGGGTGATCAGATTTGTTCATAAAGCACAAATTTCGTGCATTTTGGCATATAATTAAGCTTGGAGGCACAATTATTTATAATAATCATAAAGTTAGAAGAGTTGGCCGTATAATATTATATGTATTAGATTGCACATTTTGGAGTTTGACACTGTTCACTTCAGCATTGGTTTCCCAGGGTTCTTCTGAGTTTTGTTTATCTGTTTGTGTGGTACTGATCCCTAATTATAACTCACCTTTCATGTTTTTGTCATCAGGCATTTTTCTCTGCTAATGCCGCTGCTCAGGCTTCAAGGAAGTCCTCCCCAAGAGTGACCAATGAGGCTGTTCAAAAGGCTGTAAGTGCTTTCAATTCATATGCCTTTCCAATTGACATGCTGTTAAAATGGCTTTGTATTTTGAATTGACTTTTTCTTTTGCCTTGCAGGCTGCTGCGTTGAAGGGTTCTGACCACCGACGTGCTACTAATGTAAGTGCTAGACTTGACGCTCAACAGAAGAAGCTTAACCTTCCAATTCTCCCAACCACCACCATTGGATCATTCCCTCAGACCATTGAACTAAGGAGGGTCCGTCGTGAATACAAGGCCAAGAAGTGAGTGGAATTAATTGTTCTGTATTTTTCATAAGAGTTTGTGAATCACAACTATTTCATTAATAATGCATTAGTAATTGTGCTGATGTGTGCTGTACTCAGGATTTCTGAGGAGGAGTATGTCAAGGCCATTAAGGAGGAAATTAGCAAAGTTGTCAAGCTTCAGGAAGAGCTCGACATTGATGTCCTTGTCCATGGGGAGCCCGAGGTGAGATTTCCTTTATGAATATCTCTTCAAGAAAGTGAAAGATATTCTACTGCTTGATTCTTTTTAGTTATTATCAATTAAAGAGAACTGGAAATTCTGTCTTATTTTTCATCTATTTTAAGATTTCTTCTTTTTATGTGTCCCTCTAATTCATTATTTGTATCTTCTCATGGCAGAGGAATGATATGGTTGAGTACTTTGGAGAGCAATTATCAGGCTTTGCCTTTACCGTCAATGGCTGGGTGCAATCTTATGGATCTCGATGTGTGAAGCCACCGATCATCTACGGTGATGTGAGCCGTCCCAACCCAATGACCGTGTTCTGGTCATCTGCTGCCCAGAGCATGACTGCCCGCCCAATGAAGGGAATGCTTACCGGCCCTGTCACCATTCTTAACTGGTCCTTTGTTAGAAATGACCAGCCCCGATTCGAGACTACCTACCAGATTGCTTTGGCCATCAAGGATGAAGTGGAGGATCTTGAGAAAGCTGGTATCAACGTTATTCAAATTGATGAGGCTGCTTTGAGAGAAGGGTTGCCCCTAAGGAAGTCTGAGCAAGCTTTCTACTTGGATTGGGCTGTCCACTCCTTCAGGATCACCAACTGTGGTGTGCAGGACACTACTCAGGTCTTTTTCCACTTCTCTGTTTTCTTTAATTGTAAGCATTTGTTTTCTCGGTTCTTTTTATGTACTTCTATTTTCTGAACCGGTTTTGTTTTTAAACAAACCTACAGATTCACACTCACATGTGCTATTCCAACTTCAACGACATCATCCACTCAATCATTGACATGGATGCTGATGTGATCACCATTGAGAATTCTCGTTCAGATGAGAAGCTCCTTTCAGTCTTCCGCGAGGGAGTGAAGTACGGTGCTGGCATTGGCCCTGGTGTCTACGATATCCACTCTCCAAGAATACCATCAACTGAAGAGATTGCAGACCGGATCAACAAGATGCTTGCAGTGCTCGAGACAAACATCTTGTGGGTTAACCCCGATTGTGGTCTCAAGACTCGCAAGTATGCTGAAGTGAACCCAGCCCTCAGTAACATGGTTGCTGCTGCCAAACTCCTCCGCACCCAGCTCGCCAGTGCCAAGTGAATGATTTGAGAAAGGAAGCTTCAATTCTATTGCATTACATGAACCTGAAACGGTTCTGTAATCATGTTTTATTGTTTCAAAAATAACTGTGTGTTGAAATATCTAGTAGGCTTTTAATGTGCTCTTGAGAGCATTTCATCTTCCTTTTTTGTTTGTTTTTTTCCTCTTGATATTTTGTATTTTTGAGGCCCTGCCTCCGTCATTTTCAAAGGCACCAAACTGATTGGTGTGCATGATGATAAATGAAGAAATCTCATTACCAAGTTGTGTGGTGTCCATGTTTCCAAGCCTATTCCTCATTTTTATATCAATCCCCTCATCGTGCGTGCAACAAAAAAAATTGCGTTCATAAAAATGCACTTATTTCGAAATTATATATTACTTCCAACCGATTTCCTTTAAATCAGAGGCCTAGAGATAGGTTACATTTTAGCATTTCCACTTGGGTTGTAGGCAATAGAAAAATTGATTGATACAGTTTCACATTTTAGTTTATGTGCCAACTGAAAAGTCAAACAATGAACTACTACAAATACTGCTAAATGGCAAAAGTAGCTTTCAGATTTGCTAACCCGAAAACCCACTAGTTGGGTAAAAACTGAGAATAATTAAGTTTAGGTAAAGAAATTGAAATCCGCAAAGCAACAAGGAGGTTTCTCGTGGAGGAAGATGGATGCCATACGTGCACTTCTGTTAGCTTTACCAACACGGAGGTTTCTCTAGTGTGGTGGTTGAGTTTGATTCCCAAGTTGCCATTCATATGGTGGAGGAGAGGACCATGGACGTGGAGGTAGATAGTATTCTTTTTGACATCCAGGCTGCGATTCGAGAACTCCAAGAAGTAACCTTTGTATATGCACCTCGTAGTTGTAATAAGGCTGCTCACGAGATTGCATCTTTTGCTTGTGGGGCAGATTGAGTTTTTATTGAGACTTTATACCTCCAGTATGGTTGTTTAATACCTTAGCTGGAGATACAACATTGTTCATGACTAGACGATTAAGGAAAATTTATAAAATTCCTTTTCTCTGCGTGCAGCATGCCGGCAGCTTGCGCTGGGATTTTTTCAAATGTCGACAGAATTTTTCAAACCTTGTCAAACCCCATTTTTATTGAAATTTCCTCACACAATATGCTCCCCATAAGTAGTCTATGATTTTTAGGACCTTCTCCAACTTACAGAACTAAAAAATTCCTCCTAGATTTTTTTTAATGATTTTTTCAATTTTACGACTTCTAAAAATAATAAAAAAATACTTCCCGGCTTCAAAAATTTATGAAACTTTTTCCCATCATATATTGCATTTTTCTTAGTATCCCTGCAAAAAATCACGTCCAAATACCTTAAATTAAATTATTTAGAGCCCATTATGACTCCTTGCGCATAGGTGATGTCTTTTCCTGTCAAAGGGCTAAATGCATAAAATGCTATATAGGGGCGTGTGTGTTGCCTGCATATGCATGGCAGCCCATGCCCTCCTAGCTGCAACCCCCTTCCCCCACGCCACACCCATGTCATGTTGCCTCGATATGTTGCCTCGGTCTTATGGGTTTGGTGTCGGGGTCGGGGGGCTGCCACCCATGGCGGTGGTGGCCGGAATCCGGCCGCCGCCACCACGCCGCAACCATGGGTGAGGGGGAAAAAAAAAAAGGCGTGGAAGTTGCGAAATGGGGTTGTCTAGGCTTTTTTTTTTGGCATGGGAGAGCACGGAGTGCTTGGAACTCTTTCTCAAATGCACGGGCATGTCGACCACAACCTCATTTCGCAACAACAACCACCCGTGTGGGGTGGCGGTGGGTGGATAGTCGCGGATTGGGGTTGCCAAGCCAATGTTTTCAAAAAATTTCATCAAAATTAAAAACAAATGTTTTGTTGCCTTTGGATTTGTGGGCGAGCGGCGAGTCGGAGTGGAGCCGGTAAAGTTTAACCTCGGTGTGCACGGTTGTTTTTAGAAACTTAATCCAATACCGGGACATTGAAAGTGATGCTCTTATGAGTTGCAAACCCACAAGATTTAAAGGTCCTTTTCAAACCAACATTCATTAAAAACAGAAATTGTCATCAAAATCAAAAACAAATGTTTCGTTGCCTTCGGACTAGTGGGCTGGCGGCGAGTCGGAGTGGAGCCGGTAAAGTTTAACCTCGGTGTGCACGGTTGTTTTTAGAAACTCAATCCAATATCGGGGACGTTGAAAGTGATGCTCTTATGAGTTGCAAACCCACTAGATTTAAAGAACCTTTTCAAAACAATTTCAAACCAACAAGATTTAAAAACTGAAATTTTCATCAAAATGAAAGACAAATGTTTTGTTGCCTTCGGATTTGTGGGCGAGCGGCAAGTCGAAGTGGAGCCGGTAAAGTTTAACCTCGGTGTGCACGGTTGTTTTTAGAAACTCAATCCAATTACGGTTTGGTTTAGTCTAATTCAAGACTACACTTTTTTTGAGTTTTTCTATATTTGTTCACCCCAATACTTAAATCATTAAGCTCTTAAATTTTATTATTGTATAAAAGGACAAAAAAGGTCATCCAACTTAATACCTAGTACATCTATACACACACCCCACCACTATTCATATTAAGTTTTAGAAAAATACAAACTCCTTTAGACCCAATTGCCAGATTACTTTTCTCTTTCAATCCAAGAGAGCTACTACACTCTCATGTTCTCTTCACAAACCCTAAATAAGGTATGCAAATAGTGGCTTGTGGGTCTTCAATTGAGGTATATAATGTCATATTATTTCTTGATTTGGGACGACTCCTAGAATTATTGAGGATGCTATGATCAAAGACTTTTATTTGGTCGTATGTGATCGTGTGAGTTATAGGTAAGTATTGCTCGAGGGCAGTAGTTCTCCAAGTCTTGGTCGCAGGTCTCACATTTCATGCAGGAACCTACACCCCAACTCCTACATGATCACCTACTTTTAATTTCTCCACATTCTTCCTAGCTTTGGTCACAACACTAACAATTTCATGCCTGGAAAATCAATTGAAAATGTTCAACACACATGAATGATTTCACAGGAATAATAAAATGATTATTTCTGCTAGGTGCTGCAAAATGCAGAGACATACAACAACCAATTTCCACACATGAATGCAATTTTTGATAAGATATTTGATCATATGCAGAGGTAAACAAAATCAAAACCATTTTGAAATGCAAATATTAAAAATAAGAAAAACTGAATGCATGTTAAGTTTTTGTTGGGTGTGGGGTGTGGGGTGTGGGGTGGGAGTGAGGTTGATGAGTTTTTTATTTTTATTTTTTTTGTTGGGTGTATTTAGGGGTAGTTTGAGAAGATAGTGGGGTTTTCTTAGAAATTGTGAAAATTTGAATTAGAAGTTGGGGTGAACAAAGAAAAGTGAGGGTTTAAATAGAAAATTTCCACCTCTAAAATTGATACACTCATTAAAAATAAAAAATAATCTTCAATTTTAGGCACCAGCGTGGCATGTACTTGACGAAGAAAACGTGGCATGTCAGAGAGTTGATGGGGTATAAATAAATGAACACTTTATGTCTTAGCCACTGTTGAGTTTGAGCCTTGAGGTACAAACTTTGTCATTCTGCGCTTTTTGAGCCTCTATCAGTCGTCTCCTTGTTTCTTCCTTTGTCTCTCAGATTGGGGAGGCTCATTGCTTGTGTTTTGACATTACTAGTGTTCTCTCCTAAGCTGCCATTTTCCTTTTGTACCAGCAAACACAACTTAATAGTCCCAGGCAAATCAATCAGTGCAAACCAGACCTTGATTTCTTCCACTGGAAACTTCGCACTGGAATTCTTCAGTCCTGAAAATTGTACCAAATACTTCCTTGGCATTTGGTACAATACAATCCCAAACCCACCAATTGTGTGGGTTGCCAACAGAGAAACCCCACTTGATTCTCCAGGTGTTTTTCTGCTGGACAGTGACGGAAATCTGGTGGTGTTGGATGGGAAGACAAGAAAAGCACTCATCTGGTCTTCAAATGCATCCCTCCCTGCTTCTGCAACGAATGACACAATTGGGTTGCTAATGGACACTGGAAACCTTGTCCTAGGATTTGGAAAAGATCAAACAAAAGACCCTTTGTGGCAGAGCTTCGATCATCCCTCAGACACATTGTTGCCCGGCATGATGATTAGCCTTAACAAGAGGACTGACCAGCAGAGGCGCCTTACATCCTGGGCAGCAGTTGATGATCCGAAACCCGGGAAGTTCTCCCTCGGCATTGATCTTCAAGTGCCTGCCCAGGTTGTTGTCTGGAAGGAAAACACTGGTCCCTACTGGAGAAGTGCTGTCTACAATTTGACTGGCCATGAGTCCAAATTAATAGCCTTTAAAAATCCCAGTGCAACCTTCTTGGTCCTCTCTTTCAATGTTGAGCTTGATGATCATACTGATGAGGTTTATTTTACTTATGGCGTAGCAATTTTTGGATATATTTTATGGAAGAGAATTTCTAGAAATGAAGATAATGGTAGTGCTGGAGGTGGAAAGGATGGTACAGAACTACCACTTTCGGGTTTAAAGAGTATACTAGCTGCAACAAACAACTTCTCTGAAACTAATAAACTTGGAGAGGGAGGATTTGGCCCCGTTTATAAGGTGAAACTTCCTTAAGTATATTGTTCTTCATAAATATGATATTAAATTTGTCTACTTCTCTTTAAAAAATTTCCATTAATATCTTTCTCTGCAGGGGATTTTGCCTGAAAATGAAGAAGTAGCCATAAAAAGGTTGTCGAAGAAGTCAGGGCAAGGACATGAGGAGTTCATGAATGAGTTGAAGCTTATAGCCAAGCTCCAACATACCAATCTTGTTAGGCTCTTGGGTTGCTGTAATGAAGAGGAGGAAATGATACTGATTTATGAATACATGCCCAATCGAAGTTTGGACAAACTTGTGTTTGGTATATACATGTTCATCACCTTTGAGATATTCTTTAATGTTGTTGATTTCCTGGATATCAAATTTGATTAGCTAAATTTTGCAACATCTCTTTAAATGAATTGTTTATTCAGATCCATATGAAAAGATAAAATTGGATTGGGGTAAACGGTTTCGAATCATAGAAGGCATTGCTCAAGGAGTACTTTATATCCACAAGTATTCCAGATTAAGGATCATTCACAGGGACCTAAAAGCAAGTAATATACTGTTGGATGGAGAAATGAACCCAAAAATTTCAGGTTTTGGAATGGCAAGGATTTTTGGGATGAACCAAACTGAAGCAAATACCGACAGGGTTGTTGGGACATAGTAAGTAGAAGTATATAGCACATGCTTTTGCATTATTCATGTACTTAACCTGATGATGCAAAATATTAGTCATTAATTGTTGTTGCTTTGTCTACCATTATAATTCATGCGCAGCGGCTACATGTCACCTGAGTATGCACTCTTGGGCAATTTTTCTGAGAAATCGGATGTGTTCAGCTTTGGAGTGTTGATTTTGGAGATTGTAAGTGGAAAGAGGAATTCTTCTTTTCATCGTTTTGATCCTACGCTAACGCTTGCTGGTTGGGTAAGTATATATAAACTAGAAATTATTCTAGCTAGTATGTATATGTCGTCCTTCTGTTTTTAATCCTTTCAAGTTTGCAATTAAAGTGAATGGTCCTAATGAAATCTTAATTACGCATGGGAATTGTGGAAAGAAGGCAGAGGAATGGAGGTGATTTATGAATCAGTAAGGGAAGCATGTGACCCTCATGAAGCTCTAAGGTGTATCCATGTAGGGTTTTTGTGTGTTCAAGAAGCTCCAGCCGAACGGCCAACAATGTCTTCTGTGATTAGTATGCTGCAGGGCAACGAAGCTGCATCACTTCCACCCTCCAAAGAACCTGCTTTTTCATCAGCTCATAGGAATTCCATTGCTATTTCTTCTTCTCCTCAAACATCTCCCATTTTTTCCAACAATATAATAACCATTAGTTTGGTAGTTGCAGGCAGATAGAGTTCAGCAGATTGACAAGCGCAAGCCAACAAAAACATGTTTGAGCTTCTTCTAGCAGTGGATTATGTTAGATGAAAATAGCCTTCTAAGGTTTTAGTGAATTTCGTTTGGTTTAAGTATTTTTGGAGCTTCTTCTAGAAGTTGAGATTTTTCTCATCTTTTGTGAAATCCAATTATACTTTGGGATTAAACGATTATAGATTTTTCTCATATCTAATATTTAAACGAAAAGGAAACACATTGACGGCTAGTGGGAATCAAATGTTCAAGAATTTGACAATCATGTTTACGATTTTCATCCTTACAAAGTATTACTTTTGTTATTAAACCCTGGTGTTAGATTACATTTTTTTGATCATTTAAATATTAGGTGCATTATTATGAATATATACATAATTTAAGTATATTATTCGTAGATACATTGTAAAGTATTACTTACGTAACGTGATAATGTACTAACCGAAGGATTAAAATCAAAATCTAATTTAACTCCATGGTTTAATTTAAAAAAATTAAAAATTATTCTCTAGGAATCTCAACCTTATTTTGTAAAGAAGAAAAGAGATTGGTGCAGATACTTCAAAGCATAATTAATTTTTCTTACCCGTGGTGTTGATATGAAACCTGTTCAACACCTCAACTTGGTTGCTTGAGGATGTGAATAGTAGTAGTTTATTTCCCCACAAAATTATAAAAATAAAGAAAATAACATTATGAAAAATAGCTAAATTTTGAAATATTAAAGACTTTTAACTTTTTGTTTTAACCATCCGTAACATGCAAAAATTTCTCTTTGATTAGAACACTGATGAAGTCGATATATTTCTAAATCATAATCGTTAATAGCCTTTAAGGTGTTAAAATAAGGCTAAGATTTGTTCTTTAGCCCCTATTAAACAGAGATTGGTTTTCCAAATTTCCAAAGGAAAAAAATGCTTGCAAGTACTATATCAATAGGGCAAGAATTTCATACCTTAGAGCAGTTCCAGTAGCTCAGGCTAGGGGGGGCTGGGGGGTTTTAGGCCCAAAAACAATTTCCAGCAGCAACGGCTGGCCCAGACAGGAGGTGGGGGCCACGAGACTGGGCTGGCCCGAGGGAGAGGCGAGCCTGAGTTCAAGCTCGGGTTTGCTGACGTCAACAACAATTTTTTTTTTTTAAAAAATCTGAATTTTATTTTTTTAATAAATAAATACTTAGTCATATTTTTCGCTTCCCACACCAAAACTCTATACAAATTTCTCTCCTAATATCTCTTGTGAATAATTGTTGCTATGGCAATGGGTGGAAACACCACAACTTTTTGCAAGGGCAGCCACTATTTACATGAATAGTAGCTGCCCTAGCCCCAGGGGCGGAGCCACAGTGGGGTCAATGGGGTCGCGCAACCTCTTGGAAGCCATGGAATTAAGCTTAGAGGTCCCTTGGAGCTGCACGCCAAGTGATCGACGAAATGACTGAAAGAAGAAGGGTGTGCAAGCAAAAGAAGAAGGCCTACGCGCGGGACTGTTTTTTTTTTTTTTTTAATAAAAACAGGCTGGGTAAAACGACGTTGTTTTGGCCTAGGGAATTTTTTCAAATGACCTGGCCAAAACGACGTTGTTTTGGGCCAGGTCTGAAATTAAAAAAAAAGAAAAAAAAAAAAGGGGCCAGCATCCTTCTCTAGCCACTGCTTCTCTCCATATTCGATTCCTCCATTTTAACCCCCAAAGACTAGCCAATTACCATAGTCAAGAGAGCACAACTTTGAGAACTCTAGTCAACCCTCGTCAAACCAAACCCAACCATCGTTGCATCTTCTGAGTTCTATTTCCATTTCTGCACCACTTGGAAGCTTAAGATGTGCAGGACTTGATAAATTCTCTCCATATCTCATCAAAAACTTAACTGGAATTTTCTGCATAACAGAACGTGTTAAGAGAAAACATTCTTAGCATAGTAATAGAGAGAGAGAGAGAGAGAGAGAGAGGTGCTTACAATTCTGGTGTTTTTAGAAGTCTTATCTAGAATGATCCTGAAGAAATGGGGTATGAAAGCTGGATTGTCATGAAGAGAAGCCACGTCTGAATTAACTCTAAAGCTTGGTTGAGTTTTATGGGAAAGCTTGCAATTGGATGTATAAAAACTTAAGTGCTGGAATGAAGAAGAATAAAAATCTGCTCTGTTGTCGTGAAGAGAAGTGACTAGACGGAGTCGATCTTAGTTCACTACGCTCAAGAAGGAATCTAATAATTTCAATCAACTCAACAGTCACTACTTTATTGGTTTTTATTCATTTATTTTATTCATGTTTTTATAGTTATCTCTTCATTTTCTTTTCTCTTTTGAGATGTAGTTATTTCTTTCATTTATCAGTTAATTAATCGAGATACCATTGAGGCAAAATAAAATGTAATCTCATACTAGAGTTAATCAAATTTCAAGACCGAAATCAAGTGATTGTCTTGTTTGGGAAGAGCACATCACATTATTCTCCAACCATGTCATGTCCATGGATGCCCACAAAGTTACAATACTTTTCAATCTTCGAGGCTTTTCAAAAATAATGCCAGCATTAATTAATTCCCTACTTTTCCAATCCTCAATTTGACAGGAAACATCACAAACATCTATGTATGTGAAAAAACCATCCAAATCCATCACCCTCTCTGTCAAAAACTCAAATGGTCCTGTGTTCACTTCTCCATTCGCTAGCTCAAATGGAAAATCGATGGTCCTATACTTGTTGTCCACCAATTTACACGCCGGATCACAATAAGGGTTGACATGAATGGTATAGAATAAACCTCACAAGTTACAAACCATAAATCTAGTCACACACCATGAAGCAATAGTAATTGGAACAATAAAATAATTTTTATTTTATGTCTCCAATATTGTCTTTCCATGTACAACTACCCAACAAAATTTTTATTGGGACTTTACACTAAGACCCAGTGTGGTAAGATTCCTGGCTCCGCCACTGGTGTGGTTTAGTTCTCCCGTGTGTTTACACTTCTATTCGAACTTCTTCTTTTTGGTTTGAACACAAGTTGATCTGGCTGTAGAGTTTCTAGAGGATCTTTTGGGTGAATTTCAGGTATGCTTTTCAATCATTTGAACAAAAAACATTAATGTTATAATGCTCTTATGTTTCATCTCAGATTGTCAAAGGTAATGAAGATAGGTTGAGCCGTATATGGATAAGATCAAACTTAGATGAAGTGACAACTGGGTCAGCTATTAAAGTTTCTTGTTTTTGCACATGAGATATTTTTGGGTTCAAAGAAATAATAAAACTTTATC
Organism: Prunus kanzakura; assembly: GCA_020521455.1. NCBI lineage: Eukaryota > Viridiplantae > Streptophyta > Magnoliopsida > Rosales > Rosaceae > Prunus > Prunus kanzakura. Next base: position 229,035 of record BPUM01000186.1, read on the forward strand.
GAGGATAGAGTACTAGGTTTACATGAACTTTGAATGTAATGCATTTTCTGACAGCTAGCTTTTGTTTTCATAATGTAAAAACTGTGTCATTGCTCTTGTTTTAGGGTGCATGCCACTCCCTGCTTCGTGCTCGTGCTGCCTTAAAATACATTGTTCTGGCTCTCTCTGGTCACATGGATGATATACTCGGATTTGTTGTAAGGAATGCATAGCCTTTTTCAGTGTATTTTTCTTTTTTTATTTATTTAATTTGTTATAAATTTTTTAACATAATCACTTCCAACAGCCGCTAATTCCCCTCGTAAATAGAAAAATTATTACCGACAACCATATGTTGCCCTCGAAACTAGGTTGTGATATTTGACAAAAGTGAATATGCCCTCAGATAAAAGCATAATTATTACTGACCAAGATGTGTTTGGTCGTAAATATAACAGCATTACCGAGGGGACATACTTTTTCTCGAAAATAGTCAAACAATTACGACGGCATGAGAAGCCCCTCGGAAATAATCATCTTATTTCCAACAAACATATTTTTTGTCGTTAATAAAGTTGGTGTCAAGTTTCCCCGCCGAATAAATTACATTTCCGACGACCATAGAGACTTTTTTCGAGGGCTGTTCCTTTGTCGGAAATAAATTCCAGCCCCGTGACATATTTCCTACGGAAAACATTTTTTCCGTCGGAAAAAATACTTTTACTGAAGAAATTTGAGGGTTCTCAGAAAAAGTTGGTCCGTAATTAACCTGAGGGAGCTCATTAAATTGACGAGCCCTATCGTTCGGAAAGGCTTAGTTGCTTTTGTACCCATCTAGATGATCAGCTGGAATTTTACGAAGATGAAAGTGAAGATTAGTTTCAGTTTCCAACTGAGGGAGCTCTCAGGAACAACTTTTTCTGATTCTTCAAATGTGGTGACGATTGCTCTTTGGTTTGGGAGATTTTAAGGAGAAAATGGTCTAATGTTTTGTATAAGATTTTGCGTGTGTAAACTCTGTTTGAACTTTTTCTTTGACTTTAATTTGTTTGTTTACTTTCGGCTGAATTCGGAAAGTACATTCACTAGGCACGTGCATGGGAAAGTGAACTTATGACCCTGAAAAAGAAAAAGCACATACATATTTCCTACGGACAACATTTTTTCGTTGGAAAAAACACTTTTACCGAAGAAATTTGGGGGCCCTTGGAAAAAGTTGGTCGGTAATTAACCTGAGGGAGCTCATTAAATTGATGAGCCCTATTGTACCCATCTGGATGATCAACTGGAATTTTATGAAGATTAAGATGAAGATTAGTTTTAGTTTCCAACTGAGTGAGCTCTATGGAACAACTTTTTATGATTCTTCAAATGTAATGACGACTGCACTTTGGTTTGAGAGATTTTAAGGAGAAAAGGGTCTAATGTTCTGTATAAAATTTTGCGTGTGTAAACTTTGTTTGGACTTCTTCTTTGACTTTAATTTGTTTGTTTATTTTCGGGTGGATTTGGAAAGTACGTTCACTGGGCACGTGCATGGGAAAGTGAATTTCAGACCCAAAAAAAGAAAAAACATATACATATTTCCTACGGACAATATTTTTTCGTCGGGAAAAACACTTTTATCGAAGGAATTTGTGAGCCCTCGGAAAAAGTTGGTCGGTAATTAACCTAAGGGAGCTCATTAAATTGACGAGCCCTATCTTTGGGGAAGGCTTAGTTTCTTTTGAACCCATCTGGATGATCAGTTGGAATTTTACGAAGATTAAGATGAAAATGAAGATTAGTTTCAGTTTCCAACGGAGGGAGCTCTCTGGAACAACTTTTTCTGATTCTTCAAATGTGGTGACGACTGCTGTTTGGTTTGGGAGATTTTAAGGAGAAGAGGGTCGAATGTTCTGTCTAAGATTTTGAGTGCGAAAGCTCTGTTTGGACTTTTTGTTTGACTTTAAATTGTTTGTTTATTTTCGGGTGGATTTGGAAAGTACGTTCATTGGGCACGTGCATGGGAAAGTGAACTTCATACCCAGAAAAAGAAAAAGTATGTACATATTTCCTACGGACAATATTTTTTCGTCGGAAAAAACACTTTTACCGAAGGGATTTGGGTGCCAACGGAAAACTTTGGTTGGTAATTAACCCGAGGGAGCTCATTCAACTGATGAGCCCTATCTTTGGGGAAGGCTTTGTTGCTTTTGAACCCATCTGGATGATCAGCTGAAATTTTACGAATATGAAGATGAAGATTAGTTTCAGTTTCCAACTGAGAGAGCTCTTATGAACAACTTTTTCTGATTCTTCAAATGTGGTGACGACTGCTGTTTGGTTTGGGAGATTTTAAGGAGAAGAGGGTCTATTGTTATGTCTAAGCTTTTGCGTGCGTAAGCTCTGTTTGGAGTTTTTCTTTGACTTTAATTTGTTTGTTTATTTTCGGGTGGATTTGGAATGTACGTTCACTGGGCACGTGCATGGGAAAGGGAACTTCAGACCCAAGAAAAGAAAAAGCATGTACATATTTCCTACGGACAGTATTTTTTCTTCGGAAGAAACACTTTTACCGAATGAATTTAGGGGCCCTAGGAAAAAGTTGGTCGGTAATTAACCTTCCAATCAATTCTAATGTTGATAGACTTTCTTTTTCATAACCAAACAAAGGCGCATACAATTTTAATCATGAGAGCTAAATACATGCCATCCAACAGTACATTACACAATGAAGTAAACTGTATTATAGGTTTAATATTTGACTCTACTAGAGGCATCAGGCACAACAGAACGCATATTTCCTCCTGCTCCAATTCTGAAAATATGAACCTCCATTTCACTCCTCTTAACAAGCTCGAAAACCATTGTGTCCCCGAGCGAAATGTTGTTCGCTTTCCAACATGCTACCAACCCTTATGTCATGAGCAAACGACCACCATGATGCTCCTTGTCGTCAAGCCTAAGCTTAACGTTCCATGATCTCCCATTTGGATCTTTAAGCATCACCCTCTCCTTTCCAACGAGGCCTTCAGCTACAGCTAGCTCCTTTGGGATGTTCTGCAATATGAAACATCATTAGACGGAAAGAAATTAAAAAAAACTTACACACACATCTCTTGTTATGAACCTAAAAGATGAGTAACTTTCCGTTGAATTAGTCAGTTAGTTTCATTTAACTAGAGGGTTTCCATCTCTAAATCCCAAGAAAACTCAGTTTTACAGAACAACTTTTTCTGATTCTTCAAATGCGGTGACGACTGCTGTTTGGTTTGGGAGATTTTAAGGAGAAGAGGGTCTAATGTTCTGTCTAAGATTTTGCGTGCGTAAGCTCTGTTTGGACTTTTTGTTTGACTTTAATTTGTTCGTTTATTTTCGGGTGGATTTGGAAAGTACGTTCACTGGGCACGTGCATGGGAAAGTGAACTTCATACCCAGAAAAAGAAAAAGCATGTACATATTTCCTATGGACAATATTTTTTCGTCGAAAAAAAACACTTTTACCGAAGGAATTTGGGTGCCCTCGAAAAACGTTGGTGGGTAATTAACCTGAGGGAGCTCATTCAATTGACGAGCCCTATATTTGGGGAAGGCTTAGTTGCTTTTGAACCTATCTGGATGATCAGCTGGAATTTTACGAAGATGAAGATGAAGATTAGTTTCAGTTTTCAACTGAGGGAGCTGTCGTGAACAACTTTTTCTGATTCTTCAAATGTGGTGACGACTGCTGTTTGATTTGGGAGATTTTAAGGAGAAGAGGGTCTATTATTATGTCTAAGCTTTTGCGTGCGTAAGCTCTGTTTGGAGTTTTTCTTTGACTTTAATTTGTTTGTTTATTTTCGGGTGGATTTGGAATGTACGTTCATTGGGCACGTGCATGGGAAAGTGAACTTCAGACCCAGAAAAAGAAAAAGCATGTACATATTTCCTACGGACAATATTTTTTCTTCGGAAGAAACACTTTTACCGAATGAATTTAGGCGCCTTAGGAAAAAGTTGGTCGGTTACTAACCTTCCAATCAATTCTAATGTCGATAGACTTTCTTTTTCATAACCAAACAAAGGCGCATACAACTTTAATAATGAGAGCCAAATACATGCCATCCAACAGTACATTACACAATGAAGTAAACTGTATATAGGTTTAATGTTTGACTCTACTGGAGGCATCAAGCACAACCGAACACATATTTCCTCCTGCTCCAATTTTGAAAATATGAACCTCCATTTCACTCATCTTAACAAGCTCGAAAACCATTGTGTCCCCGAGTGAAATGTTGTTCGCTTTCCAACATGCTACCAACCCTTATGTCATGAGCAAACGACCACCATGATGCTCCTTGTCGTCGAGCCTAAGCTTAACGTTCCATGATCTCCCATTTCGGTCTTTAAGCATCACCCTCTCGTTTCCAATGAGGCCTTCAGCTACAGCTAGCTCCTTTGGGATGTTCTGCAATATGAAACATCATTAGACGGAAAGAAATTAAAAAAAACTTACACACACATCTCTTGTTATGAACCTAAAAGATGAGTAACTTTCCGTTGAATTAGTCAGTTAGTTTCATTTAACTAGAGGGTTTCCATCTCTAAATCCCAAGAAAACTCAGTTTTACAGAACAACTTTTTCTGATTCTTCAAATGCGGTGACGACTGCTGTTTGGTTTGGGAGATTGTAAGGAGAAGAGAGTCTAATGTTATGTATAAGATTTTGCGTGCGTAAGCTCTGTTTGGATTTTTGGTTTGACTTTAATTTGTTTGTTTATTTTCGAGTGGATTTGGAAAGTACATTCACTGGGCACGTGCATAGGAAAGTGAACTTCATACCCAGAAAAAGAAAAAGCATGTACATATTTCCTACGGACAATATTTTTTCGTCGGAAAAAATACGTTTACCGAAGGATTTTGGGTGCCCCCGGAAAACGTTGGTCAGTAATTAACCCGTGGGAGCTCATTCAATTGACGAGCCCTATCTTTGGAGAAGGCTTAGTTGCTTTTGAACCCATCTGGATGAATAGCTGGAATTTTACGAAGATGAAGATGAAGATTAGTTTCAGTTTCCAACTGAGGGAGCTCTCATGAACAACTTTTTCTGATTATTCAAATATGGTGACGACTGCTCTTTGGTTTGGGAGATTTTAAGGAGAAAATGGTCTAATGTTCTGTATAAGATTTGCTTGTGTAAGCTCTGTTTGGACTTTTTCTTTGACTTTAATTTGTTTGTTTATTTTCGGCTGAATTTGCAAAGTACGTTCACTGGGCACGTGCATGGGAAAGTGAACTTCAGACCTAAAAAAAGAAAAAGCACGTACATATTTCCTACGGACAATATTTTTTCGTTGGAAAAAATATTTTTACCGAAGGAATTTGGGGGCCCTTGGAAAAAGTTGGTCGGTAATTACCTGAGGGAGCTCATTAAATTGACGAGCCCTATCTTTGGGGAAGACTTAGTTGCTTTTGTACTGATCTGCAGAGGCGAAGCCACAGTGGGGACAATGGGGTTGCGCGACCTCTTGGGAGCCATGAAATTAAGCTTAGAGGTCCCTTGGAGCTGCTGGTGCGACCTCTTGGAGTTGCACGCCAAGTGGTCGACGAAATGACTGAAAGAAGAAGGGTCTGCAAGCTAAAGAAGAAGGCCTGCGCGCGGGAATGTTTTTTTTTATTTATAAAAACAGCCTGGGTAAAACGACGTCGTTTTGGCCTATGGAATTTTTTTAATTGACCTGGCCAAAACGACGTCGTTTTGGGCCAGGTCTTAAATAAAAAAAAATTAGAAAAAGGGGCCAGCATCCTTCTCTAGCCACTGCTTCTCTCCAGACTCGATTCCTGCATTCTAACCCCCAAAGACTAGCCAATTACCGTAGTGAAGAGAGCACTGCTAAAATATGAATATGAGTTTGAATATGTTAGGTTCTTATTTTATTCTTCTCCATAAGGAGGTGTATATAAGAGTTTACATGAGTGCTTTACAAGGAATTAGATCCAGTAAAGGATTATGAAAGTATTTCCTAATTATACAATGATTTGACAACTATATAAAATAGGAAAGTAAATCCCTTAATTAACCAAGGAAATAAATCTATAAAATAGGAAAGTAAATCCCTTAATTAATCAAGGAAATAAATCTCCTTGATTAATTAGGAGACTCACTTCAACACTACTCCTCAAGTTGGTGCATATACGTCACAAATGCCCAACTTGGTAAGTGAGTCATGAAATTCGTAGCACCCAAGTCGATAATCCATACAATTCAGGCAGAGTCTTTGGCGACCGGTCGTTTGCTTCGGGCGACCGGTCGTTTTGAGGGAGAATCGTAGGGATTCCTGACATCATAGCGGAAGTAAGATGTGATACGAGAATGTGAGGGATTTTGATTTGAGGAATTTGATTTGAGGAATTTTGTTGTATGGCTAAAGGACACAGAAACCCTGTGAACACGGCTAAAGGACACAAAAACCCTGTGAACACGGCTAAAGGACACAGAAACCCTGTGAACACGGCTAAGGACACAAAAACCCTGTGAACACGGCTAAAGGACACAAAAACCCTCTGAACACGGCTTAAGAACATAGAAACTTTTCTTCAATTCTCTTCTCCCCCTGAAGAGAAGGGTATGTCGGAGTCAAGAAAGAGGCAAAATCTCCATGATAAAGAGAAACATATCCTTTTTCACTCCCCCTCACCACACTCTTGAAGAAATCAGTCACGAATCTGATCTAGATCTATATGAGAGAATGATTTAAATAGCTAGATGCAGATTCATATTTCAAAAGTAGTTTTTCAAAAAGAAATCAATTAGAAAAACTCATAGATGAAATATATGGTTTACTCTTGAGGAAGAAGAAGAGAAAGATGGCAAGCCAATCTTTCCAAAACTACCACACAAAAGAGGCGGCTTCCAAATAAGGAATTCCCTTGCTTTTACAGACAAAAGAATCCCTTAGGTCAGACTGACACATGGCAGTAGAGAGAGAAAATAGAATAGGACAAAACAGATGGTTAACCAGCTGGAAATCCTACAGAGCAAGGATGACTAGTCATAATTTATGCAAACAGTTTTAATGCATGATATACAATGCATGATTTTACCTTTGTCAAATTGCTTGAACCTCCATAGGATAGATGAGATTTAAGAACACTTAGAGATGCTAATCTTAATCTAACCTTGAGCTTGATAAATACATATAAAAGTCCTACTAAAAAATTGTCAAGGGAAGCCAAAAGAATTAATCAAAATTCGTACATTAACAACGGGACAAACCATTAGGTTCAGTATTCACGGCTCTATTATCCTTTTTCAAATCAATGAAATCATCAAGATTGGTGGGCAAAGAAGCAGGGTCAAACTCAAAGGATTCTTTCGAAACACCATCTCTTTCATCACTAGTCATCTTGAACGACATAATTCGAAACATGTAGAGATACTCTGAAGTTGTATTGTGATAATCAGTCAGCAATTAAGATTGCTGATAATCCAGTTCAGCATTATAGAACGAAACATGCAGAGATTGATTGGAACTTTATATATGAGAAATTCGAAGAGAAGATTATTGAAGCTTTGTATATTAGGACTATTGAACAATTGGCGGATATGTTGTTTACCAAGGGCCGTATCAAATCAAGCCTTTACAGATTCACTTGTCAAGTTGGGCATCTGCGACATCTATGCACCATCTTGAAAGGGAGTGTTGGTGTGTGAATCACAAATTATAATTATTAACTTTATTATAATTGATTTGTAATTATAGGAATACCGGCTTGACTAGGATTGTATTTATTTCATTTTTCCTTATTGTATTTATTTCCTAGATAGGCTTGTATTTGTATCACTATAAATGTCTCCTTATAAGAATAATAGAAACATACTAACTTATTCAGAACCCTAATTCTATTTGAGTCAACAAAAGACGCACTCCTTTGGGTACAATCTGAGATTAAGTGAGTATAATACTTGTTATATATGTAGATATCGACTTAAATTACTTTTTTGTATTGTAATTTATGTGTTGTAATTTGTAATTATGATGCAATGCTCCACTTTTTGCATGGTAAAAAAAGTTATACATGGATCATTGAAATATATGAAGAGTTATGCTGTAGTTGGAAATAGGATGAAGATAATTAATATTGAGAATAAATTGATCCGTTGTAAAGAACAACAACAAAGCTCCATGATTTAAGAGACTTCAAAATTATATTGCGGGATCTATTTTGTCGTATTATGGGGACGAGGAAGGAAGTAGTTGTCATATTTTTTTTTTCTGGTAACAAAGAGGGCTAAGCCCAGACAACAAACTAAACATAAATCAATCTAGACCTTAGAGCAACTCCACCCATTTGCCCTTAGCCATGGCAGGGGGGGAGCTAGGGCAGCCACTATTCATGTGAATAGTGATTGCCCTTGCAAATAGTATATTTTGTGTTTCCACCCGTTGCCATGGCTAAGGGCAATTACTATTCATTTTTTTGTTTTTTTCACAAATTTTTTTACCTCAATAATTAATTTGGATAATATTTTCGGATAAGATTTCCAGGTTCCTACGTGTCCCGACTATTCATAATCGGATAAAATTTCCGGATAAGATTTTTGGGTTCAAATTTCGGATGAATTTCAAAATTCAAATTTCAGATAAATTTTTGGGTTCAAATTTCGGATGAATTTCAAAATTCAAATTTCGGATAAATTTGGGTTGACAGCGATATGATTAGCAATAAGAACAATGGTAAACGCAAGTTGCAGCCCCAAGGGGATGCTCTAGCATATAAGCAATACATCAAGTCCTCCATCTCGATACATCACATTTTAGCCCAAGTGAAGGATAAGCCCTGGGTAAAGAGACCACCACCCTTGAAGGGAGATCCAACCAAGAGGGATATCAGCAGGTACTGTGCTTTCCATAGGACGCATGAGCATTACACAAATGATTGTTGTGCTTGGAAAATGCAGCTTAAGGAGGTGGTAGGAGAAGGCCACTGCACAAAATTCGTAGCAAAGAAAGCCATCTAGTAGATCGAGGACCACGATGCAACTAAGGAGCTGCCCTAAAATGTCAAAAGGATTAACACGATCCTAGCCTACTCTGAGGAGTCCGGGTTAACCAGCAATGAAAAGAAGAGGAAAATTAAACAGGCCACTATTATCTCCCCAGTCTTAATCTGCCGCACAATGACGCCCTTGTCATCAGCATTCAGATTGCCCAAGCGGTAATCGACCAAATCCAAGTAGATGAGGATAGCACAGCTAATATCATACAGATGTCGGTTGTCCATCAGATGAGCAATGAGACCAAGATCAACAAGTTAGCAAGGTCACGGATTGGCTTCAATGGCGCTACTTTGGTTACCATGGGCACAATAGACCTCGACGTCAACTCTCCACCGATGATCAGCTTGCAAACCTTTATGATCATTGACGAAGTCTCCCCCTACAATGGAATCCTAGGCAAGCCATAAATTAACAAGATCAATGTCGTCACTTCTTCTACTCATCATAATATATGTTACCTAATCTCTGGATGTAGTATCGGGCAGATCAACAATGATCATTCGATGGCAAGAAAATGCTCAACCCTAGGGTTGAAAAGGAGCAAATAAGCATAGTTCGTACCGATAAGTCGGACAGAACAAGTAAGGGAGAAAGTAGATGACGTTCCCGACAGTCGAGCAGACCAAAAAGGAAAGGGAATAGCTACCGCCTAATAGCAATCAAAAAGTCAGGACCAAGACGAAGGAATCCGTCTGGAGGTCTCTCTTGAATGCCTTTTGGGCTGAAGAATGCCGGAGCAACCTACCAAAAGCTTGTGAACAAAATTTTCAAGCAGTAGATCGACAAAACTATGGAAGTCTATGTCGACAACATACTGGTCAAAGCTCCTTAGCTAGCAAATCACATCAAGAACCTTGTCGAAGCCTTCAGCTTGCTCCGAAAATACCACATGAAGTTGAATTCGAACAAGTGCACATTTGGAGTCTCATATAGCCGATTTTTGGGATATTTCGTCCCAAAAAAGGGATTGAGGCTCACCTAAATCAAATCAAGGCTATCCTAAACATGAAGTCACCTGCCACCATAAAGGATATTCAAAGTTTGACGGGTAGAGCAATTGCTGTCAACCGATTCCTTTCGAGATCTACCGATAAATACATGTCATTTATCAAGGCCTTGAAGAAAGGACATAGGGACAAATGGGAGAAGACCTATTCACCTACCTGGCGGTGTCCGACTATGCAGTCAGCTGAGCTCTCATCCAAGAAGAGTTGGGGGCCCAACATCTGGCATTCTACACGTCAAAAGCTCTTCTCAATGTAGAGACTCGTTACTCAACAATGGAGAAGCTTTTTCTAGACTATGTAGTTTTCGCAAGAAAATAAATACCCTACTAGCAAGCTCACTGAGTCATTGTCATGGTCGACTTTCCTGCGAGAGAAGACCCCATTGGCCATTTTTCTAATTTTATTATTAAGAAACAATGTTTTTTTATTATGGAAAAAATGATATTGCATTATGTTTTTGCCAAATAAAACTCACTCAAGGAAGCTGACCAAAGGAGTCTGGTCGAAGGAACAATAGCTCGGCCCTAGCGTCTACCCATGGCCAAGTCATCGTTCTTCCTTTTGTTAAAAACAAAAGTGAGTTATGATTCAAAGTCATCACGGCCTCAGTAATATTGGCCGAGGACAAACTCCTCAAATACACGGCCAAAGTAGGAAAATCAAGTGGCTTCGCCACGTGGCATCATGGTCCCACGCTTCATTTAATGAAGTAGTGCCTCTGATCACAGCAGAAAGCCCATGATCCACGTAGAAGCATTTAATGAGCCAAGAAAGAGGGGACGTGATTGAAGTCAAATATGGTTAGTAAAGTCAGGGATTAGGTGTGAAAATCCCATGATTTTGTAAGGCTAAGCCACCAACCATCAAGCTAGGGTATTAAATGCTCCTCCAAGGCCCGAGATGTAGAGCCCACCACCAGGGCGGCGGCCGAGGTTTATGGGTGTCACACCACTAGGGGTGGTTGCGGTTCGGTAACCGCGAATTTTTGCCCAAACCGCAAACCGACCGACTATTTGCGGTATGGTGATTTTTGAAACCACAAAACAACCGCTTTTTGCTGTTTACCGCATTGCGGTAAATCGCAAAAAGTGGTTGGTTACCGTGAATTAGCGGTTTAAAACCGCAAGTTCTTTTTGTGTCATAAAAATCCAATCTTCCACATTTTAGGCCTAATTTTGATACTTCTTTTGAAGCCTTTTGAGTTCAAGCATACTTTAACCCAAAAATATAAATTCACAACCTCAACTTCTTAAGCATATATAAATTCACAACCTCCTCCACTTCTCAAGCATTCACAACCTAAAGAAAATTAAAGTTACAATTCCAAGCATTCCAATTAAAGTAAAACTTCTCAAGCATTCACAACCTCACACTACAACAAAAAGGGCAAAAGATGACCAGTAAACAACGACGGTAGATCAAAAAACCATCGTTGTTTTTTAAAGGACGACGGTAATATAAACCCGTCGTAGAAACATACTTTACACACCTAAAAAACCGGTACACGTATAGATATTTTTAAACCACGACGCACCAAATTAAAAAAGCGTCGTCTTATTACAAAGGTATTTTTCAGAGTTAAAATCTGAACCTAAAAACAACGACTGCATCTATGAAATCACCGCCGTAGAAAGTAAAGACGACGATATAAAAATAAGACGCCGTGTTAATTAATTAATAAACACGACCCAATTTTCTTAGTAAGCGACGCATAAATTCAAAGGAATCTACGACGGTTAATTACAAAAAAAATCGCCGATTTAAATTAAGTTACCACGACTGTAAATATAAATTTATCGACTTTTTAATTATACTATACTACGACGGTATCCATAACTCTACTGTCGCATAATTGTACTATCCTTGACGGTTTGTTAAATTAATGACGTACAAATTTTTTACCATTATTTGTCTATCATTACCAGAATGAACTCTGTTCCTCATCATAATCGAACCATTATTCGTTTTTTACCATTGTTCCTCATCATAATCGAACCAGAATGAACAAAGGCAATGTTTTAGAAGTGGATGATGTGCCAATTACTCTCACAAGGAGTTTGAGGGCAAGAAGCTTGTCTCAGCCGCCAAGGAAGGTCTCAAGCTTGATGAGAGTGAAGACGAGGCAAAGAAGAAGGAAGAATTGAAGGAGAAGTTTGAGGGACTCTGCAAGGTTGTGAAGGATGTTTTGGGTGACAGAGTGGAGAAGGTTGTGGTGTCTGACCGTCTGACCGTGCTGGACTGCCAACATGGAAAGAATCATGAAGGCTCAGGCCTTGAGGGATAACAGAGCGGCTGGGTACATGTCGAGCAAGAAGACCATGGAGATCAACCCAGAGAACCCCATCATGGAGGAGCTGAGAAAGGGGGCTGATACAGACCTTGTTCTCCTTCTGTGCAGAAAGACAATTTTTTAGATGATGTGTGCGTGTTTGTGTCTTTCAGATACACACACATCAACATCCAAACTGAAAAATGAAAGCGAGGTGATGTGCCTCCAGAGAGGTGAGAAAAAGTTGAAACCCTAATTGAAAAATGAAGACGACAGAAAGACAGAAAACCCATTATTTATAAACAAATCTTATATACCACGTCGGTTTTTTTTAAATTATCGACGTTTATATGATAACATAAATGTCGTTTAAAATTAAAATAAGGTCGTATGAATAAATTAACAACGACGCTATATAAAAACGACGTTGTAATTTTTTGGAAAATTAATTTATTGTGTAATTAAAAAACTTACACGTCGGTATGAGTAATTAAACGACGTGGTATTAATTTTTCACGTCGTTATTATTGAATATAAGGTCGTTGGGTAAATTGGAAAATGACGATTCATCTTTTTGAAGAAAAATGCGTCATGTAATTCGATTTAACAACGTCGTTTCATTAAAACATAGCGTCGTGTAAAGTAATATTATAGGGCAGTGTTAACACTAGCGCCGTATAATGTTTCATACTAGGGCGCATACTATTAATAGCGTCGTTTTTATGAAACGGTTTTTTATTATTTTAAACTTTTTGCCTTCCTGACCCATACTTGCACTTTTTCTAAACTCGAGAAAAACTTTCAAGCTTCTCTCATTTTTCATTTTCAAAGAACTGTTTCAAACTTTCAAGCTTATCTCCGAGAGAAAACTTTTCGTCTTCCTCTCCTCTTCGTCTTCATCTCTGAACTGAAACACCAAACTCTAGGAGAAAGCTTTCATTGCAAGCAAAGGGTAAGCATTTCTGGAAGGATTTTTGTTCCTGTTTTGCATGCGCATATCATTTTTGTTTTTTTAAATCTCTTTACATTTTTTCTTTCCAAGTTTGATAAAATTTGCAGACAAAGACGGAAAGTTTCCAAGTTTGAACACTACTCTGGTTCTTTTACTTCAACTAAATAAGACGACGGTGGCTTGTTATTTACGTGGTTAGATTTATAGACCACGACGGTTCGTCAGTCACCCTAGCGTCGTGTGAAAGTGTTCTTCGTTGTTTTTTAAAATGATATTCTTTTTTTGTATTTGATTTTTAAGGATATATTCATCGCAGGTTTGATTTCTCTGAACAATGGTTTTTGTTTCGAAAATCTTTTTAATTATTTTTCTGTTGAAAATATTTTACGTTTTTCCTAATTTGTTTTTGTGGTATAGATGACGGTATATCAATATTTACGTCGTTTTATTTTCATACCACAGTGAATTTTTATTATTAACGTCGTTGTAATATTTAATACTCTGTTTTTGATTATATCATAAGACATCGGTTGTTTATTATTGACGTCGTTGTAATATTTTATCACGTCGGTGGTTAATTACCGTCGTGCAAATTTATTATTACGTCGATTGTTTTGTTCTTACGTCGTTTGAAATATTATAATACGTCGTAGTTTATAAATAATCGTTGTGGTTTTTCTTAATTTCACTGATATATTTTCACTTGCAGGTTTGATTTGTCTGTAACCATGGTTTCTCAATCCCAAAGTAAGGAGTCTGGCTTGAAAAAAAATGAATGTAAGGAGCTTAGAGTTGTAAATCCTCAAGCCAAGTCCTCGAAGAAGATGAAGTTTGTTTCATCTTCTGAGACAGAACCAGCCAGCACGGCAACTATTTCTGAGGAGCCAAAGTCAGGTCAGGGTATGAGCACAATGCCCCGTGTTGTGAAGAGAAAATTTCAGAAAATCAAGCCTGTTGTTGAGTACAATGAAGAAGGGAAACCATGTGGCCTTGCACATAGTGAGATGCAGTCCTACATTGGTGTATTGGCACGCTCTAGAGTCCCACTTGTGGACAAGAAATGGGTTCAAATATCCAAGGATATAAAAGAGCAGATTTGGGAAGCCGTTGACATGGCTTTTGTGGTTGGTCAAGGGGGCAAGAAAATGGTGCTATCTTCTGCCGCCAAGAAATGGAAGGATTTCAAGTCTACACTAACGAGGTTTCATATCCTTCCATTCATCAAGGAGAAGGAGAAATTAAGGCAACCCCCTGAAACATACAAATTCATAGAGAAAGCTCAATGGGATGCCTTTGTAGCTTCAAGGTTATCTGAAAAATTTGAGGCTGTGCATGAAGAACAATCACAGAGGAGGGAGAAACTTGAGTACAATCATCGATTGTCTCGAAAAGGATATGTTGGTTTTAAGGAGCAATTGAAGGGAATCATGCCTAGGGTAGATATTGATCGATCTACCTTATGGAAAAAAGCTAGAGAAGACAAACATGTTAACATCCCGGATCCAAAGGCTGTAGAGAAAGCAAAATTAATTGTAAGCCTACTCACTCTGTTTTAAAATTTTTATTACGTCTGCTGTTATATTTTTGCATCGTGTGAAAAATATTACTACGTCGAAATATTTTAAAACGCGTCGTTAAAGGTCTGAATCTAGAATCACTACTCTGTTTTTTGTAATTGTATCATAAGACGTCGGTGGTTTATTATTGACGTCGTGTTAATAAATTAATAACGTCGGTATTTAGGTAGCGTTGTCTGAAATATTATATTACGTCGATTGTTATGTTATTGAGTCGTGTGAAATATTATATTACGTCGATTTTTTATAAATAACCGTCGTTTGTTTCCTTATTCTGACTTTTTATTATGTCTTTTTGTTAGGATGATTTGCAAAAGCAAGTCTCTGAAGGCACTCTTTCTCTGTCAGGAACCAATGATGTTTTGACATTGGCTTTGGGTCCCGAGCATCCAGGAAGAGTTAGAGGGGTAGGGGCTGGGATTTCCCCTAAGCAATACTTCAATTTACCTAGACAACAGAAGGTAAAGTTTGCCGATCAATTGAAGGAAAGTGTAAGACTTGTCCTTCAAGAAGAGACTTTGAAAATGGAGGCTAGATCAAGGGAAGAGAGTTTAAAGATGGAGGCTAGGACCAAGCAATTGGTAGAAGCTGAGAGGGAAAATTTGCTGAGTCAGCTTTCCAAACTCATCCCCAATTTTGATCCAAGCATGCTGAAACTGAATACAATGTCCCAAATTCAAGGGCAAAGTCCCAAAAATCCAATGTCGGACAAAGCAAGCTGCTCTGGGGCACTTCATGTTAGAGCCCTTCAATTTGAGGAGGATACTGCCAAGAATGGGGAAAAGCAGGAAGAAATGGTAACGTTTTTGAACTTTGAATTCTCTGTTTCTCTGTTTATATTTACCGTTGTGTTAAATTTATACCACGACGCATTTTTTATTAAACCGTCGTTTGATGTTATTTAGACGTCTGTAATTATTATACCGTCTTCTGTTAAGGTTTACCACGACGGTTTATTTATTTGTTTTTAATTTTTGTACAATGTCATTTATATATTTCTTTATTTCTTAAAACAGAAATCCGGGGAAGTAGAAAAGAGAGTAGAAGGAAAGATACATGAGATAGTTGAACAAGTAAATTCTCATAACTTAGCCTTTTTCATTTTTTTTTCAATTCTCATTACTGTCGTAATTCTTTATTTAACGTCGTTTAATGAATTTTACACGTCTGTAATTATTACATACTGTCGTTTGTTATTTAGTACCACGACGGTTTAATTTAATTTTTTACTTTTTGTACAATGTCATATATATTTCTTTATTTCTTATAACAGAAATCCGGGGATGTAGAAAAGATAGTAGAAAATATAGAGGAAAAGAAAGATGAAAAGGTAAATTCTCATAACTTTGCCTTTTTCATTTGTTTTTCAATTTTCAGACGTCTATATTTTCTTTAAACCGTCGTTTGTTTAAAATTTCCACGGCAGTTTTAATTTAATTGAATGTTTAAATTGTTGTACAAGCTTACATAACGTCGTAGTATATGAAATACCACGACGTTTATTATTTACCGTCGTTTAATTAAATATAGACGTCTGTAATTCTTACATACCGTCGTTTGTTATTCAGTACCACGACGGTTTAATTTAATTTTACTTTTTCATTTTTTTTTTACTTTTTGTACAATGTCTTATATATATTTCTTTATTTCTTATAACAGAAATCTGGGGATGTAGAAAAGATTGAAGAAAAGAAAGATGAAAAGGTAAATTCTCATAACTTTGCCTTTTACATTTGTTTTTCAATTTTCAGACGTCTATATTTTCTTTAAACCGTCGTTTGTTTTAAATTTCCAAGGCATTTTTTATTTAATTGAATGTTTAAATTGTTGTACAAGCTTTCTTATATGTATATCTCTTTATTTATTAAAACAGCAATCCAGTGTTGGAGAAAAGCAAATTGAAAAGGTAATAAATTCATTAATTATGAATTTTGCATTTGAATTAGACGTCGGTTTTATTTAAACGACATAATAAAGTATTCATTACGACGGTATTTTGTTCCCCGTCGTATAACTTAATTTCAGACGACGGTTTGTTATTTAAACCGTCGTATTTATTTATTTACCACGTCACTTTATCTTGCTTTATTTCTTCAAACAGGATACTGAAGTACCAGATTATTCAAAGCTGGAGTTGCCATCTTCTTTACAATCCCTTTGTAGTTATGTGGAATCGACACTAAAGCCTCAGGAGAAGGCTATGGCCTTTACAATTGAGAAGGAGGTGTTTGGCATAGATCGTAATACCTTCGTCTTGCATGAAGATATTACCCAATTTGCTGGCATGGAGGAAATTGGGGCTACTGTAGTTGCAATATATATGAGGTTTGTCCTTATCAAATATTCATTTGACACTCTCCTTTATGTTGGAAAAAAAAAAAACCACTCATGGTTTCAATTCATATATTTAGGTGCCTATTTGATCATTTGAAAGCTGCAAATATGGTAAATATGGTTGGCTTTATAGACCCTGCTCTAGTTAGTGCCGACGCTGGTTCATTAACTAAAAGATCACGTATCGTAGGCAGTCGACTTCAAAAAATAGATGGTGAACAAAGTTTCCTGATGCCTTACAATCCAGGGTTAGTCTCCAAAAAAAAATAGTATTTTGTTTGTATGATGCTCTGCATATAAAACTATTTAACCTTTATATTTATTTTGTGCAGCCGTCATTGGGTCTTGATCATTGTGAGAGCAAAGAAGGAGACCGTCTATTTTCTGGATCCACTCCCTGGCAATCGAGTTGTGGATGAGGAGGGGAAAAACATAGTGAACAGTGCTTTAAAAATGTATAATTCACATATAGGCAGAGTTGGCCATAAAGCACCTCTTTGGAAAACTCTGCCCGGCACTCCAAAGCAACCAAGCAGTGTAGAATGCGGGTATTATGTGATGCGCTTTATGAGAGACATCATCTTGGATCCTTCCCTGGAATTTGAAAAGATGGTAAGAAGAAAATTTTCAGATTTATTTTTATGTGGGTTTTTATATTATCAACGACGTCAAATTAAAAATACCGTCGTTGAATATATATACTATATCGGTAAATGAAAAATAGCGTCGTCTGTGAGATTAATCTTTGTTTATGGACTGCAGTTTGCCAAGGGAAAAGATCAAGCACCATACCCCCAAGCTGCCATTGAAGAAGTTAGGAAAGAATGGGCAGAGTTTGTTTGTGTTCATATGGAGTAGAGGAATTTTAGCATACTTAAACATTTTTATAAAATGTACAAATTTTGTTAGAATTAGACAAGTTTTTGTACAAAATTGGTTAGAATTAGACATAAACATTCTTAAACATTCTTTTTTTCCCTATGAATTTCAAATAGGTTTTCATTATTTTTTAAAAACGGAAATTGTGTGACCGACGTGCAATCACCCTTGCAACGACATAATTATATAGAATACCATCGTCTTTATATCTATCAAAATTCAAAATATTCATAATAAATTTAAAATATAACCAAAAAATCCACCGTCAACCTCCCTGTAAATTTGTTGAGGTTTTCATGTTGTGAAAAACCCAAGATCATGCTGAACCAAATTTGTTGAGGTTTTCATGTTGTGAAAAACCGTAGTTTTTTAAAAAGACGTTGTACACACATAACAACGTCACGGTTTTTTAAAAAGCGACGTAAAAGGTTTTGCAAACGACGCTCTTGGTTCTATAGACGACGTTGTTTTCTTGATATTAGACGGCGATAAGTTAAGAGTTTAGGTCGTGGAAAATTGTGTGTACGTCGTTTTCTGTGTAAACATGACCATGATTTTAACTTTAAACGACGTTTGTTTTAAAATTAAGTCGTTTATTATAATTTAAAACGTCGTTAATTTATTAACGCCGACGTGGTTTGTGGGTTTTATTAATAATATTTTATTCTATTTAATTCGAAATATTCATAATAAATTTAAAATAAATCCAAAAAATGCAACGTCAACTCCTATGAAGTCATTGAGATATTTTCTTCCCCCTTAAGCTTTAAAAAATTAAGTTTGAGTTATACAAATTTAAAATTACCACCAAAAAGAAAAATGTTTTCATGAGTCACAACATCACTTATACTTTAATGGTTTAGGGTTTAGGGTTTAAGGGGATAAAGGTTTATTTTTGGGGTTTAGGGTTTATGGTTAATATATATTAGGCCGTAAAACCATAAACCCTTTTCTATAATTATTTAAAAATATATATATAATTTAGGATTTATATTTTATGGTTTAGGGTTTAGGGTATAGATGTAATAAGCGTCATGTTCATTTATATTTTTAACGACGGTTGTTTTGTTTTCCGTCGATGATTTACGAATAGCGCATTTCTAAACCGTGGTTTTTTTAAAATGACGTTGTACACACATAACAATGTCATTTTTTTTAAAAAGCGACGTAAAAGGTTTTTCAAACGACTCTATTGGTTATATAGACGACGTTGTTTTCTTAATATTAGACGGCGAGGTTTTAAGAGTTTAGGTCATGGAAAATTGTTTGTACGTCGTTTTCTGTGTAAAAATGGCCATGGTTTTAACTTTAAACGACATTTGTTTTAAAATTAAGTCGTTTATTATGATTTGCAACGTCGTTAATTTATTAACGCCGACGTGGTTTGTGGGTTTTATTAATAATATTTTATTCTATTTAATTCGAAATATTCATAATAAATTTAAAATAACTCCAAAAAATGCAACGTCAACTCCTATGAAGTCATTGAGATATTTTCTTCCCCCTTAAGCTTTAAAAAATTAAGTTTGAGTTATACAAATTTAAAATTACCACCGAAAAGAGAAATGTTTTCATGAGTCACAACATCACTTATACTTTCATGGTTTAGGGTTTAGGGTTTAGGGTTTATATAAATTTAGAAAAGGGATTAGGGTTTAGGGTTTTATGGACGAGATATTTTAGGCCATAAAACCCTAATCCCTTTTGAAAAATTATTTTTAAATAAAATATATATATAATTGTGGTTTTATTTATTAGGGTTTAGGGTATATTTGTCTATTAGGGTTTAACGACGGTAGTTTGGTTTTGCGTCGTAAGGATATTTACAACGACGTCATTTTTTAAATAAGCGTCATGTTTAGGTTGAACTTTTAACGACGGTTGTTTTTTGTTTCCGTCGATTTTTTTAAAAAGCGCGCTTTCTAAAAATTTCACCTTGACCTAAAATTTTCAGATTTCGCTCTAACTCTTATACTTGTAACCCTGAACCAAGTTGGCCATAGTCTGTGACCTAAAACATTTCGCTTCGCTCTCTCACTTCAACTCTAATTCAAAGTTGGGCTCTCCGTCGAATCCAAGTTGGCCATAATCTGTGAGCTCTGCCTACCTATAAGTACAAACCCTAATCTCATGCTTGTAAATTCATTGAATGATATTCAGTTCTGTGGTAAAGGGTTTTGTGATTTTTTAATGTTGTCGACGGTATGGGTTAATGGATTTAATGTTTAATGTTTTCATGAATCGGGAATGGATTTAATGTTGTCGGATCTTTTAATCACTCTCTGTTATTATGAATCGGGAATGGATTTAATGTTTTCATGCTTAGTATATGTTGGTTTCGTGCTTAGTATACGTGTTCTTAATACCCAACATAAAAATTAATGTATATGTTGTGTTCTGAATATATTTTGGGTTCTTGAAAATAAACTGGGATTTCAATATCTTTTTTATGCATACGACGACGGTTTTTTTAACAAACCGTCGTTTGTAAATATATACCACGACGCATTTTTTAACTACCGTCATGGTTCAAGTTCACTGGCGTTTGTTTCTTGCTAGCATTAGACGACGTTTTTTTAAAACCCGTCGTCTATATATGTGTAATACGTCTGTTGTTGTTTAAAAACCGTCGTCTGTATACTATATTATTTGCTATTAAAACCTTATATAATCTGCTATAGTGATAGTCATTGCTTGTCTTTTCACCTTATTATAGATAATAGGATATAGTGTCGGAGATGGATAAGTCATGGATGCACTCGGATAGAAGATCGAAGGCATATGAGTTAGGGGTGGAAGCATTTTTGCAATTTTCTGTAGAAAATCTTCTAACTACAACGCATATCCGTTGTCCATGTGTTAAATGTGCGAATTTGAAATTGTTTGGGGTTGGAATTATAAGGGATCACTTATATTTTAATGGAGTTGACCAAAGCTATAAGAATTGGACATTTCATGGAGAACCTTGGGAACCAACTACTAATGCTAGTAGAAATGTTGAAGAAGATGATGACCATAGTAGGTATAGTTTTGTGTCTGAAGAAATAGAGATGGATGATAATGATTTTGGTGATTTTGGATCCGATCCTTATGAGTTTGCTAATGTGATTGGGGATGGAGATCAACCATTGTACCCTGGTTGTAGAAAGTACACCAAGTTATCGGCATTAGTGAAGTTGTATAATTTGAATGCAAAACATGGGATGAGTGATGTATGTTTTACAGAATTATTGATACTTCAGGGCGAGTTGCTTCTAGAAGGAAATACAATACCGGCCTCTATGTATGAGGCAAAAAAGACTTTGTGTGCATTGGGGCTGAGTTATGAGAAAATCCACGCATGCCCCAATGATTGCTTCTTGTATAGGAAGGAGTATGAAGATTCAACTAATTGTCCTACTTGTGGTATCTCAAGGTGGAAGGAAACCAAAGATGGATTCTTGAAAGAGGGTGTGGCAGCGAAGGTGTTGTGGTATTTTCCTCCAATTCCAAGGTTTAAAAGGATGTTTCAATCACATGAGACAGCTAAGAATTTGACTTGGCATGCTGATAGAAAATCAATTGACGGTCAGATGTCTCATCCGGCGGATTCCCCGTCTTGGAAACTTGTTGATGATAAATGGCCCGAGTTTGGTAATGAGCCGAGAAACTTGAGATTGGCTCTTTGATCTGATGGATTCAATCCCCACAATTCTCTAAGTAGCAGATATAGTTGCTGGCCAGTTATCTTAGTTACATATAATCTCCCACCATGGATGTACATGAAACGAAAGTTCATGATGTTGACTTTATTGATTTCCGGTCCTAAACAACCCGGAAATGATATAGACGTCTACTTGGAGCCTTTGATTGATGATTTAAAATCTTTGTGGGATGGGATTAGAGGAGTGTATGATGCTCACATAGGAGAATACTTTACACTCAGAGCTGCATTACTGTGGACCATTAATGATTTTCCCGCCTATGGAAACTTATCTGGTTGTGTTGTTAAAGGATATAAAGCTTGTCCAATATGCGGCAATGATACGCCTAGTCACAGGTTAATGGCCACAAAATTTGTTACATTGGGCATAGAAAATGGTTACCAATCAATCATCCATATAGGAGGCAACGTGCAGCTTTTAATGGGAAACCTAAATATGGCACGCCTCTGGAGCCATTAACGGGAGAAGAAGTGCTGCATATGGTTGAAGATATTAATTACATATGGGGCTCGAAAAAAGGGGGAGGTGGAGGTGAAAATGATGGTGACAGAGTTTGTTGAAAGAAGAAGTCAAAATTCTTTGATCTTGAGTATTGGAAATACCTTCCAGTGAGGCATGTCCTAGATGTTATGCACATTGAGAAGAATGTTTGTGATAGTATCATTGGTACATTGTTGGAGATCCCTGGAAAAAATAAAGATGGGATTGCTGCTCGGTTAGATTTATTGAACATGGGGGTCAAAACTGATTTGCGACCCGAGTATGGAGAAAGAAGTACTTGTTTGCCTCCAGGGCCTTGGAATTTGTCAAGAGCAGAGAAGAGAGCAGTTTGCAATTCTTTTTATGGTATGAAGGTCCCTGAAGGTTATTCTTCAAATATAAAAAATCTTGTATCTTTACAAGATTCAAGACTTCTTGGCCTTAAATCACATGATTGTCATACCTTCATGCAACAATTGCTCCCTGTGGCAATTCATTCTGTTTTGGATAAGCCTGCAAGGTATGCAATAACTCGTTTGTGCTTTTTCTTCAATGCTATATGTGCAAAGACGGTTGATGTTTCCAAGCTAGATAAGTTGGAAGAAGATGTAGTAGTTACTTTGTGTTTGCTTGAAAAATACTTTCCACCTTCATTCTTCGATATCATGGTTCATCTAGTAGTACATCTTGTCAGAGAAGTTCGTCTATGTGAGCCAGTATATATTTTAGAGAAGTTCGTCGTATTTTATTTATTTAAAGACGTATTGTATTTATTTACACGACGGAGTTTGTATAAAATAGGTCGTCTATTCTTTTCCACGACAATTTTTTGGTTCATTTTTCAGTATACAGACGTCGGTTGTTTTTTGTTAATGACGTTGTTTGTCATAACAACGACGGTGATTTCGCGTCGTGGTTTTACTTTGCAAAAGATGTCGGTCGATTTTACGACGGTTTGAAAACCTGATACACGACGGTGAATTTCCGTCGTCTTTTGCTTTTTTTGTAGTAGTGTCAACTTCTCAAGCATTCCAATTTCAAATCCTTTAAAGTTATAAACTAAAAGGAAAATGCAATGCAAAATGAATTAAAGTTACAACCCAAAGGAAAAATTCAATTCAAAGTTAATTAAAGTTACAAACTAAAAGGAAAATGCAATGCACCAATGTTACAAACTCAAGTGTTGGTGGTGGGGAGTGGATTTGAAGGACCCTGTTGTGTTGTTTGAGCACCAATGCTATCTACAAATAAAACAACATAAGTTTAGTACATTTTATTTTAAGAAGAAGCATAAATAACATGAGCATAAATAAACTAAGTACTTACAAGTTGTCATATGTTCCATTTTCTTGTATAATTTTTTTAATAAAAAATATAGTCGCGGTTTGCGGTAACCGCAAGTTTTGAAAATCAAATACCGCAACCGCAACGGCAAATGCTATTCAGTTTCCCGCGATTGCAGTTCCGTTGCGGTAAATTGTTGGTTGGTTTTTGCGGTTTTTCGGTCTAAAATGCCACCCCATGCTTCACGTTCCCAAATGGCGACTGGACTGCCCACTAGCTCTGATCAATCTCACCATGCAGATTTTCAGCTTCATTGTCTCCTCAAGACCTCCCCTATAAATAGCAAGCTCCAACTACATTTAAAGGGTTCAACACCAAACACAAGCCTCCCACGGAGCAGATTATATTTTCCTGTCATTTACTTCTTGTCATTTACTTCCTTGTAATGCACTTTCAATACTTTTACTTGCTTTCTTAGGAGTAGTGGCAGTTTGTAGGAAAATCCATTCATCAATATATCATACGGTCCTTGATTTTCAAGGCGCCGGAGCACCATCTTTGTTACTCTTTCATTCACCCCATATATCATACAACCGTCGCCACCTAGCGACGCGCCGGAGCACCACCCAAAACCACCATCAGAACCGTCATTAACGGCCTTGTAGCTCAGGCCGTAAACCTGACGGCCGAGATCAGTTCCTCTCTTGGCCACAATTGCTTTAACTAGAAGTCAAATTTAAACAGGCAGAACTCATCTATTCACTCAACCACATCATCACTCTCAAACGCACAGTAAATTGTGCTGGCACGCCCGCGCACAAACCATACGGCGCCAGAAGGACGACCTGTGTTGACGTAGATCCCTTCAGCCCGGAACACTAAGCCGTGAGATTTGCGAACGCCAACACTTTTTGGCACGCCCAGTGGGACTAGGAATTTGTCAAAACTCTATGGTGGAGACTGGAGCACAAGCAAAGCTCAAGAACAAGAGAATCGAGATGACTTCGGAGTCTCCAGAATCAACCCCGCCAATATCGACCGCCGAGACCGAGCAAATGGCCAGCATCTCGGCCAGCGTTCTGATAACGACAGCCCAAAGGGCCGAGTCTGTGCAAGAACGGTCGCACATGGAAGAACTGATGGCTAGGCAGACCTACAGGATAGAAACTTTCTTTATGGCCAAGATGGATAGAATTTCATCCGATTTGCGAACCCTCTTCCAAGAAAGGGTGCTGATTGCTTCACCCTCGACTCCCCCTGGAATCGGACAGGGAAGTTATGGGTTAGAGTGTCAGTCGTTCCACAAAATCATTCATCAAACAAATTGCAACCATATATTATGACACATTATGAACTCTAATTAAATTCGGGAAAAGCTATTATCAAAAAATCATTAACAATAGAGATTGCCCCATTATCAAATTGTAGTCGTCTATTTTCTCCTATGTAAAATGGCATGGGGTCAAGATAACTCTTACAATTAACTCCTCTTGTTAAAAAAAATAGATTTTCCATTATTCCATTAAGGTTATGGGACACGGTAATGCCATAATATCTTCGTTGGTTTAGAAATCGCCAACTATAATAAGGGTAAGATCCAAAAGAAATTTGTTCACCATATCACAAAAATGTTCAAAAAAATTATTTATTCGGGGAGCAAACATAAATTCAGAAGCTAGTCAACTGTTCCTTCCTTATACTGGTCTGCTATATTCATCTAGTTTTGGAACACACACACACACACACGATTAGCATTTATTAACCCCAATTCAACATCTTTAATTGCATTTCTAGCGAACTTAAACCATAAAAATACATGCCAAAAAGGAGTTTGTATGGAGGTGCTGATAAATAGTAAAAGATTGACCATGCCTATCTAGTAGCTTTTATATTAGAGACAGCTTTGTCATAGTTTTGTCATAAAAGGGCAATCTGAAATTCTCAATGTTGAATGCAGAGGCAAGTTAGCGGTGAGTTTAAAATTGGAGGCACTAATTGAAAGAAAACATTCTGAGAGATATGGTGGATATGATAAAATAGACTCTGTACAGATGCATGTTCGTGTACATACATGAAATGAAACCCACATGTGTTCATTCATGTGGATGTATTGAAGTTGACAAGGTTGAATGATATACAACCCTTTCTGCATGAATAGATATTTTTATAGTGAAATTATTCCTTGCGGTCTAATTTGGATGCTGGACTAGTGACTGCTGAGGTCTGGCTCCATATAATGCGTGCTTCGGATATTGAAGCTAAAAGATAACGTACTTTTTTCTGGACTAGTAAATGCCATTGCTGTATTCTTCTTTGGTTTTTTCCCCTGTGAAGTCTGCTGATGGATAATTCTTTTTGCTTAATCTATCCCCCACATATATTTTTCTTTCGGGAGTGATTCTTTACTCTGAATTCATGTTGTTAAGAACTCCACCTCCATGCCTTCATGATCAATAACTTGCAAACTGTGTTGCATGTGAAGACTTAATACGTTAAGGAGGCATCTTCCCGTCAGTGGTCAAGAGGGAATCGACGAACTCAGGAGAATTGCTGAAAGGTTTGAAGAACGGACTTATGATTCTTCCTCAAGCCAGGCACTTCCATAACTCTTGGGTTCCTAATGATTTAATTTTTTTTTTCTTCCATAGCACATGCAATGTATTCTAAGTTTTGTTCTCTCCTTTTCCAGTCTGATTACCTACGGAGAATTTCTTTGAAGATGCTCACCTTTGAGGCCAAGTATCAATGGACAGCACCCACAGCCGCCCCCGCCAACCTGAAACGGCGTCGTGTCCTCCCTTGACATGTGGAATTTACGCATTTCGTGACTTGGTCTTAAATAAAATGCACATATTTGTGATAAAAAATTTCAGAAACTCAAGTGTTTGTCGAAGAAGAGCAAGAAACAATTTCTAAACTGTTTCTAATGCTCCTACTCTAGTAGGAACACTATATTTATATGCTTGTAATAATCCTATATTTTATATTGTATATTGTTGTTCCACATGCAAAGTTGCTCTTTTCTCATGGGTTGAACTTTAGCCCAAAACTTACAAATCAAGAAGGATTTAGCAAACCACCACTACTTTTTAGTCATGCAAAGTTGTCACCCACCCAAAATGTGATATATAAACCCATAAAAGAAAAACATGTCCTGCATTTTGAGAAGCTAGTATTTTGGATATATTAAAACAAAAGTTATAAAACTCGTTCTAAAATTTTTATAAAAAATAAAAATAAAAAAATCATATGTGTGTGCCAAGGGACTAGTATAAATTTAAGCCAAATAATAATACACAATTTAGATTGATTTTGATGCATGGGCGGGCGAGTGTCAAGAGGCTAGTTTAAAATATGCGCTATATTTACTCGGGTTAGAGCGCGTATTGAGAAGTTAGTTATTCATAGAAATAAAAGGGTGCCGTAGTGGAAGGTTTACGTGGACTGAAACGGAAGTTTCCGGTTGGAGTGGGTGATCACCCAGATGAGGAGCAAAGATAAGTGGCAAGGCAAGTGGCAAGTGGCAACGATAATGGTTTTATTGTCTTTTTGTCCCATGAGCTTATTCTGAACAAAACTAAAAAAATCAGAAATTTGAAAAAAAGACCCTAAAAAAAATATTCAGATATTGATGCTTCGTTTAAAATAGGATTTAGTTGTTTCAATCTTTCTCCACTTTGAGTCTTTGTGCCTGAAAGCCCCCTTCTTCCCCTAATGTCCAAATTCGGCAATTTTTCTTTCATCTCCCAAATGCTCATCCATATTCTAAAGACAAGCCAAAAATGCCTTATTACAATCCGCAGTTTGCACACTTTGAGGACTTTAATTCCCAAACCTCATATACAAAGTTTTGCTACCTTCAGACTCGTCAAACGGAAATCAGAATTTCGAACTCCGGTATTTGCCTACTACAAGGGACTTTATTGGACAAAAAATATCTGAAACCTGAAATCAAAAAAGAAAAAAAGAAAAAGAAAAAAGAAATAGAAATCCGGATATGCTAAAGACCCTATTTGAATTTTGGGCCTGCTCTAGTAGCTTTCGTTTCATGTAAGTTTTAGGTGGATGAGGTTGGCCATTTTTGTGGGCCTCGTAAGTTTGAATATCGAAAGTACAATTTTGCCCTTAAGGGGCATAAAGAGAGTGATTTTTATTTTTAATTATCAAAGAGAAACTTCATTAGATAAACTTTGACAAAACAATCAAAGATATCACCATCACATCTAAAGTACCAATTTCAAGAGGGCAAACTAAAGCGAACAAAAACTGTACTAAAACTACTAGCCCACATCACCACAATGAACCAAAAGCCCACAAAGCTAATATAACTAAAACCCTAAAGCAACCCATGAGTCTAAATGAATCCTAAAACCACCACTAGAAGAAGTGTCGTCGTGGTGACACCCACCATCGTTTCCGTAACAAATTTGGTGAAAATATGATTTCTAATGATCTACGTGCACATAACATAGAACAAATAAATGAAAACAACAACCTTGCCAAAGAAGAAATCACCACAAGGCTTCTTATTCAAAACGCCATAGTGGACTTATTTACTAACCCAATAGGAAAAAACAAGAATAGTGGAGGGGTAATGACACTTCTTCCTCCTCCCCTCTCTATGGAGTTTTCCTTTGGGACTCAGAGAAAGAGCAGCTAGGTTTTTTTTTTGTAGTGTGCAAGAGAGTGTGAGTTTGAACACTACTGTTGGAATTTTAAAAAGGTTTTAAATTTTTTACAGTTTTGATTCACTATTTTGGATGTTTTAGTTTATTTATTGTGGGGTTATAAATATTTAATTTTCAGGTTTTATTTCTATATTGAATGCCTTGATTTTCTAGTTTAATGTTACATGTTCTTGGATGCCTATAAAAGGCCACTCCTCCTTCGCATTTGATATAGTAATATAATACCATACTACCACAATACCACAATACCACATACCACATACCACAATCACCACCACAATCTGATTCTTTCATCTTCTATCTTTCATACTTTCTATATTTATATTATTATTTTTGGAAAACGGTTTTGTGACTTGGATACCTATATCCGACTGTGAGTCGACCTTGAGCCCGTGTATTGGGGGTCGTATCTTGGAGTATTGTAGATCGTCAGTACCTGCACGTAGGAAGGCTACAAAGGCTTTAAGACAGCGTTCTTGACATGCTTCACCATACCAGGCTTGCTTTCATAATCTTAATTTATTTTACTTTTATTTACCTATTATTTAGTTAGTTTTACTTTACCTTAAAAGAGTATCTAATTTATTTTAAATATTATTTATATTATAACAATCTAAAGTCTTTGTAGATTAAAATTATTTTCTTTCCGTACTAATGTTTTTATAAGTTTTGATATAATTCAATCTAAAGTCGTACAACATCTATGTAGTTGCAGGAAAGTTCGGGTAGTTATATGTGTTTGTTTATACGTGAAGTTCCGTGAAGTTCTGTAAAAATAAATTTGTTTTAATGTGTTCACTTGGTTTGTGTCTCTAGAATGATTTATTTTCTGTTTGCCTGTGTGCACCCAAGGTCTAAAATATCGATGATATCGGAAATATCGGTAGTCCAAAAACACGGAAATTTCGATGGAAATATCGGGATATTATCGATATCGATAAAAATTGAATAAAAACCACGGAAATTGTAAGAAAAACTTGGAAATTTTTATTGAAACTTTGCAGGATGTTTATTTAGTCAATTATCTATTAGTTTATCATAAAAAATTGGAAGGAAATGTATTGCATAATGGATTTAACTGATTTAAGTTGATTATATAGCGAGCTGGCAAACACTGTAAGTGTAGAAAATATGTAGTAATTAATGAAAGAAGATTAAACACACACCATAATCATTTATAAATAATGAATTACTACAATATTTTACACTTTATACATTGCATGGTAAGATACATGAGTGACTTAGTACCACATAGAGTTCAAAAGAATTCAAAATAATTTGTTTCTTGCAAAAAGAATTCAAAACAAAACCATGTATATATATATAAATATTTTAGCATATTTTCACAAAAACATAAGTGATATGGTGGTTAAGGTGTTGAAGGAGTAAAATGGGAGGGGTTCGAATCCCCTTGGTGTCTTTTTTAATATAGAAATTTATCCTAGATAATAAATATTAGCTTGCAGACATTTTAAATACGTTATAAATATTACACGCCGAAAATATAATCACAAATACATACGCAGCTGAGTTGGATAAGGCACTGGGTTGTTCTCATAGAGGCTGGGGTTCGAATCCCTTCATGCGCAACGAAACTATCGGTCCCGAAATATCGGCAATAATATCGAAATTTAATTCCTTGGTTTTAATTTGATTTCTGATGTAACTGATTACTAGTTTAATTTAATAACTAAGTATGTATTATTTACTTGTTCCTTTTACCTGGATATTCCTTTTTAATGACATGCAGCAATCAAATTTGACTCTTTTACACAATCTGGAGATATTTGTCTCTATGATTTTATTTCCAATAGAAAAAAGCAGTACTTCTTTTTTGGCATCACTGAAGAGATCTTGTAAATGCTGCAATGTATAGCAGGTAATATCATATATATTATTATTATATTTCAAAAACAAAAATAAAGAAAAAGGAATAGAAAAGAATATGGTGGTGCTCTCCACACCCAAACATATCTCACCATCTCAACCCTAATCCCAAATCTCATTTGAGATTTGTTTTTCTGGAACAGAAAAACTGCTCTTTTATCACTCTCTCGACAGCCACCAAAAATCCACCAATCTCAACTGTCAACTCCTCTATTTCTCGACGATGGTGACTGAGTCTTCCTCCCATGTACTGATTGCTTAGCTCTCTTCTCTCTCTCGATGGTGACGACGGCTTGATGCAAACTGTGCGCCCCATCTTCGATCTCATCTCTGCCCAGGTATGATGTGTTACTGTTGTATATTCAAAGATTGAACCTCATCTCATCACAAATTTAACATCCACTTAAAGCCTCACCCTCTAGCAACAATCATTTTCCTTGATTTTTTGGGTGGACGGAATTAATAAGTTGGAAGGGGACCTGAATTTTCAGATTGAATTAGAACGAAAATATCGGTCCCGATATTTCGGCGATATTATCGAGGATATTTTCGATAAATTGACGAAATAAAATGGAATGTTGCGAAAATATCGGGACCCAAAAAAAACGATATTATCGCCGAAATATCGGCGATAATATCGA
The DNA here is from genome assembly GCA_020521455.1 of Prunus kanzakura. NCBI lineage: Eukaryota > Viridiplantae > Streptophyta > Magnoliopsida > Rosales > Rosaceae > Prunus > Prunus kanzakura. Next base: position 259,741 of record BPUM01000186.1, read on the forward strand.
AATTTAATTCCTTGTGTGCACCTCAGTACCTTTTATTAATTTGTGTGTCTTTTACTGTCATTTTAGACAATCTTATTATTGACGTAATGCGTGCAGTTTGATAGATTCCTATCCTTCTCTGGAAAATAGAACATTTTTATACATTAAGTATAGAGAAACAACTTTGAATGTTTTCTAAAATTATCTTAAAATGCTTTATCTTTTATGATGCACGCTTGTTATATGTTTACACATCTAAAAACTAACTTGATCATTCTTTGTATTTTTAAACAGAGGTTTTTCCTGAAACTCTCTTGAAGGAATTGGGTCAATTTTGAATCAACCAAAATTTTTTATAACTAAACCATTTGACCTCTTAAGTTTTAAACTGGTTCATAATTGTGAAAAAAAGAAAAAAAAGCGAATCAATTAACTCTATCACCTTGGCATGGGTAACCTTCTTAAGTGGGACGACCTCCACCCACTTCGTGAAAAAGTCGGTGGCCACCAAGATATACTTGTGGTCTTTGGATGATTTTGGATGGATTTGACCAATTACATCCAACGCTCAACCTTTAAAAGGCCAAGCCTTGATGATGGAGTTCATAGGTCCGGCTAGAACATGTTGGATCAGGTTGTGCCTTTGACAATCTTAGCATCCCTTGGCATAGTTGATGCAATATTTGAGGATGGTTGGCTAATAATAGCCATGCTTTCTCAAAAGCCATCTCATCTTCATGTCAACTTGATTAGCTCCACATATTGCCTCGTGAACGTCTATCATACCTACAAGTTGTCCCTTCTTCTCATAATTGTCTTACGCTAAAAGACTTCCAATAGAATTCTCCAAGGTTGAAATGTATAGTTTCAAAAGTCGGCCTCGCTTCGGCGGAATGAGCATTAGCAGCTTGGTCAAATACTCTTTGGTGGAGTCAGATGCCTTTTTGTGGATTTCCTTCCACTGAAGTTGTACTTCATCCTCGAGTTTTAGCAAGGATGAGAAATGCTCAACTTTTCGCAAAATTGGATATGAACCTTAGGAGGAAGTTTATTTGGTCTAGCAAACTTTAAAATTCTTTCTTGTTTCTCGGAGGAGGCATATCAATGTTGGCATTAGCCTTATTTTAATCAATTTCGATCCCCCTTTGGTGTACTAAGAATCTTAGAAAATTTCCGACAAAAACCCCAAAGGCACACTTTTTCAAATTCATCTTCAATTGAACTCGACCTTGTTGATGACATCTCCGTCCATTGAGTTGAGTTGGCCCAGCTGAGCTTCGAAGAATGGCAGAAGTGTGATCAGCATGGCCTCGAATTCAAAATCCCAAACTTCACTTTGGTCTTACCCATCTTCAACTTGCTCTCAAACTTGCCCTCAACTTGTTCACATTTAGTTATTAATACATATATTAATAAATTTGAGCATGTCCATAGCAATGAGGAGGAAACTCGAGCATGGGACTCCATGTCGATGAGGAACTTCCTTGGTTGCTTGGTCATGCATAGCAACGAGGAACTTCGAGCATAAGACCTAACGTCGGCGAGGAACCTCAATGGTGGAACTCACCTTGGGGAACTTCCTCGGCAAAACTTACCCACCTTTCACAGATTGGAGATTCGGAGATTCCTCCTTGGTGGATTACATGTCTCTTAGTTGGTTGATATAGGGTAATTTGACGACCCCCAAACACTTATTTTTGGGCAACGTTTCTATGACTTGGACACCTATATCCGATTGTGAATTTGCTCATAGTGTATTGGGGGTTGTATCTTGGAGTCTTGTAGACCGTCAGTACCTACACGTAGGGATACTACAAAGGCTTTTGGACAATGTCTTTGACGTGCTTCACCATACCAGGCTTGCTTTCATAATCTTAATTTATTTTACTTTTATTTACCTATTATTTGTTTATTTAAATTTATTTTACCTTAAAAGAGTTTCCAATTTATTTTGTATATTATTTATATTATAAAGAGTTTTGCTTTTGACTTTTACAGAAAGAGTAAAACTATAATTTTTCTAGCGTTTTCACATAGCTTTGGTGCCACTTTTGTGTGAGCTTTTTTTGGTGGATGTTGTGCGAAATATGAGGTACTTATAGTGTGCTTTGGTTGTACGATTCAAATTTGATGATCAATTTTGATTAATTGTATTGTTTCCAAATGGATCGGAGTTGGTCATGTCATTAAGGTACATTCTTTTCGAATTTATTGGGTTTTATTAATCTTGAGATGTTGATTATTCAATTTTTGTATAGTGGGGGTATGCAATTGTCAAATCTGATGTTATATTTGAGTTGGTTGATACTATGTAACTCTTGAGTTATTAATTATGCTTATGAGGTTTTCTACTAGTGTTTAAGTGTTGCTTGATATTTACATTGTTTTGTTATAGAGTGCTAGGTGATTGTAGTTTCTATTTTTGATTGAACTTGTTTTGTTATAAGTAGTAGCATTACAGTTGTTGTTTTTGTTTGCTTTACTAATTTCTTTAAGTTGAAATATGGTTGATAGATTGATTGTGTGTGTCCTTTTTTGAAGCCTTGACTTCTCGGTAATATAGTGTGACATAGTATTTAACAAAAGGCATAGTTGTGCTATTAGGGAGTAGCTACCTATCAATCCTTGCTGAAATTAAGCAAAGCTAGATTGTCGTCGAACCAAAAGTATTCAAATCATATTCATATTTTAGCAATTTACACCCTCTCTCACACCGACCTTCATCCTTTATTGGGTATTTAACTATTTAATTATTGATTTCCTTTAGAGCCATGAAATTGACCCAAACATCATCAGATCATTTCTCATTGTGGAAAACAAAAACTAAAAGAAAACAAAAATATGTGTATATGCTTTGACATGTCCAAAAACAGCCAAGCCGGCCAGATTTATATTTCCAAAGAATAAAACTTCTTGTTGTTCTTTTATACATCTTGAGACTCTGAAGCATAGATTGGGATCCAAAGAAGCATATAATAAAATCCAGAATATCCAATGTATGTAATATATCTTCGAATCTAGTGATAATTACCCTATAGAGCTACAGAGTGAAATATCAATTAAAAAAAGGAAAAAACTAAAAACTAATAAAAGAATATGAAAAATGAAAAAGTTGATACATGATAGAAACCAACTTATAATAAACTTCCCGCATAAAAAAAAAACTTCGAGGTTTAAAAAAAAATGAAAAAGGAATTTCACTATATAAAATAGCAAATACTTATACTTATATATATATATATATATATATAAGTATTGAGGGATCCCTCAAATAGACACCCTTTAGGGTCCCCTATGAATTTTTTTTCAACGATCCAAACCATTTATTTTTTAAGTCTACATTCATAGATCATCCTTGCAAAAAATTAGACAAATCGGAAATCGTTTCGATATCCAATTGTGTCATACAAAATCAATGAATACTGTGCTTTAAGAAAGTACTAAAATTTCAATAATTCAATTGAGTGGTCAAATGATATTGGATTCAAGGGATTTTTTTGTAGAGATGATCTTTGAATGAGTATTTACAAAATAGACGGTTTAGATTAGTAAAATACATTACGGAGTGGGCCATACAAGAGTGTCCCTCAATCAAAACTCCCTATATATATATATAAATATATATATTTTTTACCGAAAGAGAGCGATACCTTCTTAGCAGAAAGATAGAACATTGGAATTTGCAGACATATTTTAAGCAATATATATATATATATAATTGGAAATTGAAATAGTACATAAACTTTAGGTTATGTACATATTTACTTCAATTTATGATTTGTGTTACCCTAAGTTGTAACTCTTTACAAAGCAAAACATAATTTTCCCCGTTCATTCTCTAAATTTAGTAGTTAAAAAGCATATTAGAGCCGACCATATTATTTTATTTGCAACATAGTGTGGTAAGCCGACCAAAGGCAGTCTTCAAGTTTTGTCTTTCATTCGAAGTTTTCAATGAATTATTCAACAAGAGAAAATGTATAAATAGACCAAACATTCCCAGAACATATACAAAACAGTATACCTACTGAGAGAGCTAACACAAAAATTTCCTAATCATTAAGGGATATATCAAATAATTAGCTCCAATGGCTTCGATTAAGTTTGTCACCCTAATTACCATGGTTGTGATTCTTCTTCCTACAATTTCCATGGCAACGGAGTTCATCGTTGGAGATGCTAGCGGCTGGAAAACTGGTGTTGACTACCAAGCTTGGGCCAAAGACAAAGTATTTTATGTTGGTGATACACTAGGTAATATATACATTCCGATTATACTTTTACCATAATATAGAAGATGTTTTAAGATGCTTATATTGCTAAACCGTGAATTTAGACCATTCAACCATTTGGTTTCGTAAAAACGAGCGGTCGAAACTAAGCGTTTGTTTAGAAAACAAACATTACTCTTAGCATAATTAATAATTAACTTACAAAAACCAGATTTGATGTGATCAGTTCCTTTTTTCTTTCAAAACTACATATATCCATGAATATTAATTAATTTATGAACATATATTATGCATGCATGCAGTGTTCAACTACCAGTCCCCCCCACACAATGTGTTCAAGGTGAATGCAACTGGGTTCAAGGAATGTGTTAAGCCAACAACAAATGATCAACCACCACTTACCTCTGGAAACGACAAAATAGAGCTAAAGACTGCTGGAAAAAAATGGTACATTTGTTCTACTAGCAACCACTGTGCTGATTTGGGCCAGAAACTTAGCATCAATGTTATGGAGGGTTCGCCTGCCCCAGCTCCATCCTCTGCTGTTCGTGGTTTCATCTTTTCTGGATACCAAGTCTTCATGGCCGCCATTGTTGGAGTTTTCATAGCTGTTGCTGCCTGATCTTCATCTTCAACTCGTCCCCAAATGCGTATGAATAAAAATACACCAAATTAAGACACATACATTAATAAAACATTTTGTTTTTTCTTTAATTCTATGATTATAATAATTTTGTGGAAAATAAAATAAGGGAATTTTGTTCTGTATTAGATGCTGAGCTAGCAATATTGATGTAATTTCCCATCTGAATCTGCTCTTGTATCATGTTTTGTAAATTTGGCTTACATCCTTCAAATTCAATTTGCCGTAACTACAACCCTTCACTTTTTGTTCCTATAAATAATACCCAATTTCTATAAGTAAAAACCCATGACTAGGATCCAACTCAGCAAGTTACCTCATTAAGCATAAAATTTGATTTATTGTACTTTTCAGATTCCAAAAATACCCCCAACTAAGCCATTATTGCATTTTGTATATTAATGTAGGAATCAATATGGAAACAGTTTTTAATTGGATTGTATATAATGACAGATGTTGAATTTGGAAAGATCTCCAAATGGTTGTAATGGATGTAGAAATTAATTTGGAAACATTTTTTTAAAATTTAACAAAAAATATAGATTTAGGTAATCGGTTTGTTTAATAAAAATGTTTATGTTATTTTCTTTTTATGAATTATACATGACTAATAATCTACTTTATAATTGTTTATGAATAATACTGTACATACTAATTATGTTGAAAAAATAATGTACCTATTACTTGTTCTATGAAAAATAACTGATAATCTTTTAATATGAATATGTGTAGGTAAATTACCTACATTATACGACATCCAATATACTTACATTAATTTTAATATACCTACATTATATGTAATTATGGTTTATATGTATAGCTATATCTACATATTATTTGTGAACGAACATATATTATATGTATTATGAGAATGTTTTGATTTATTGAGTCCAGCCACACCATAATAATGGAAAGGTTAGATATTAGGGATTGTTTAGGAAAAATCGCTGGATAACAAAAATGACAGGGTTTTGTAAATAAGTAATAAGAAATGGGCAACTTTTATCCTTCATGGCATCCGTTTTCAAAATTGGGTTTTGATTGGAAGTAAATATGTAGATGAATTTTTGTATAGACTATTAGAGTTGCAAGGGCCTATTATATAATGACCCTTTTTTTTTTTGGATCAATTGTATATACTGCAACGACAGTAGCCCCAATTTCTTCCATACCAGCAAATTGGGTAATATCTTCATGCAAGACGAAGGTGTTACGATCTATGCCAAACACCTCCTTCTCAATAGTAAAGGACATAGCCTTCTCCTGAGGCTTTAGTGTCGATTCAACATAACTACAAAGGGATTGTAAAGAAGATGGCAACTCCAGCTTTGAATAATCTGGTACTTCAGTACTCTGTTTGAACAAATAAAGCAACATAAAGTGACGTGGTAAATAAATAACAACGACGTTTTAAATAATAAACGTCGTCTTAAAATGAGTTACACGACGGTACAAAAAAATACCGTCGTAATGAATACTTTATTACGTCGTTTAAATAAAACCGACGTCTAATTCAAATGCAAAATTCATAATTAATGAATTTACCTTTTCAATTTTCTCTTCTCTAACACTGGATTGCTGTTATAATAAATAAAGAGAGATATATATATATATATATATATAAGAAAGATTGTACAACAATTTAAACATTCAACTAAATAAAAAATGGCGTGGAAATTTTAAACAAACGACGGTTTAAAGAAAATAAAAAGGCAAAGTTATGAGAATTTACCTTTTCATCTTTCTTTTCTTCAATCTTTTCTACATCCCCAAATTTCTGTTATAAGAAATAAAGAAATATATATAAGACATTGTACAAAAAGTAAAAAAAAATGAAAAAGTAAAATTAAATTAAACCGTCGTGGTACTGAAAAACAAACGACGGTATTAAATAATTACAGACGTCTATATTTAGTTAGACGACGGTAAATAATAAACGTCGTGGTGTTTCATATACTACGATGTTATGTAAACTTGTACAACAATTTAAACATTCAATTAAATAAAAACTGCCGTGGAAATTTAAAACAAACGACGGTTTAAAGAAAATATAGACGTCTGAAAATTGAAAAACAAATTAAAAAGCAAAGTCATGAGAATTTACCATTTCATCTTTCTTTTCCTTTATATTTTCTACTATCTTTTCTACATCGCCTGATTTCTGTTTTAAGTAATAAAGAAATATATATGACATTGTACAAAAAGTAAAAAATTAAATTAAACCGTCGTGGTACTCAACCACAGACGACAGTATGTAATAATTTCAGACGTGTAAAATTCATTAAACGACGTTAATAAAGAATTACGACGGTAATGAGAATTGAAAAAAAAAAATGAAAAAGGCTAAGTTATGAGAATTTACCTGTTCAACTATCTCAAGTATCTTTCCTTCTACTGTCTTTTCTACTTCCCCGGATTTCTGTTTTAAGAAATAAAGAAATATATAAATGACATTGTACAAAAATTAAAAACAAATAAATACACCGTCGTGGTAAACGTTAACAGAAGGCGGTTTAATACAAGAGCGTCGTGGTATAACTTTAACACGACGATAAATATAAACAGAGAAACAGAGAATTCAAAGTTCAAAAACGTTACCATTTCTTCCTGCTTTTCCCCATTCTTGGCAGTATCCTCCTCAAATTGAAGGGCTCTAACATCAAGTGCCCCTGAGCAGCTTGCTTTGTCCGACATTGGATTTTTAGGACTTTTCCCTTGGATTTGGGACATTGTATTCAGTTTCAGCATGCTTTGATCAAAATTGGGGATGAGTTTGGAAAGCTGGCTCAGCAAATTTTCCCTCTCAGCTTCTACCAATTGCTTGGTCCTAGCCTCCATCTTTAAACTCTCTTCCCTTGATCTAGCCTCCATTTTCAAAGTCTCTTCTTGAAGGACAAGTCTTACACTTTCCTTCAATTGATCGGCAAACTTTACCTTCTGTTGTCTAGGTAAATTGAAGTATTGCTTAGGGGAAACCCCAGCCCCTACCCCTCTAACTCTTCCTGGATGCTCGGGACCCAAAGCCATTGTCAAAACATCATTGGTTCCTGACAGAGAAAGAGTGCCTTCAGAGACTTGCTTTTGCAAATCATCCTAACAAAAAGACATAATAAAAAGTTAGAATAAGAAAACAAACGACGGTTATTTATAAAAAATCGACGTAATATAATATTTCGCACGACTCAATAACATAACAATCGACGTAATATAGTATTTCAGACGACGCTAACTAAATACCGACGTTATTAATTTATTAACGACGTCAATAATAAACCACCGACGTCTTATGATATAATTACAAAAAACAGAGCATGGATTCCAGATTCAGACCTTTAACGACGCGTTTTAAAATATTTCGACGTAGTAAAACTTTTCACTCGACGCAAAAATATAACAGCAGACGTAATAAAAATTTTAAAACAGAGTGAGTAGGCTTACAATTAATTTTGCTTTCTCTGCAGTCTTTGGATCCGGGATGTTTCCATGTTTGTCTTCTCTTGCTTTTTTCCATAAGGTAGATCGATCAATATCTACCCCAGGCATGATTTCCTTCAAGTCCTCCTTAAAACCAACATATCCTTTTCGAGACAATCGATGATTGTACTCGAGTTTCTCCCTCCTCTGTGATTGTTCTTCATGCACAGCCCCAAATTTTTCAGACAACCTTGAAGCTACAAAGGCATCCCATTGAGCTTTCTCTATGAATTTGTATGTTTCAGGGGGCTGCCTTAATCTATCCTGCTCCTTGATGAATGGAAGGATATGAAACCTCGTTAGTGTAGACTTGAAATCCTTCCATTTCTTGGCGGCAGAAGATAGCACCATTTGCTTGCCCCCTTTACCAACCACAAAAGCCATGTCAACGGCTTCCCAAATCTGCTCTTTTATATCCTTAGATATTTGAACCCATTTCTTGTCCACAAGTGGGACTCTGGAGCGTGCCTGTAATGACCTCAAAAATAACATTTGGTTTTATTATTTTTGTGGAAAATCTTATTAAGTCGTGTAATTATTTTGGGTGTTGTATGAATTTGGTTTGATGTGAAAATATTGGAATTAAGTGACTTAATCTCAAATTGGGACAAAAATACCTTTACGATTAAGTTTATGATTTTCCAAAGGAAGTACCAGAAATTGAAGTGAGAAAATTATGATTTTTGAATTGGAAAATTGATATTGATCTCACGAACGCGTAGGCGCAAACGGTTCGTGAATCCGAGTTGAAACGAAGAAGTTATACTCGTTTGAAGTTTCAGGGACTAAATTGCAAACAGAGACTATGCCTATAAATTTAAGATGGACACTGTTTGGATTCATAATTTGCAATTGAATCCGGAAGTTTGAGAGCTCGTCGGAGAGGCGATTTCCGGCGGCTTCTGCGGCGGCGTACGGTGGAGGTGATCGACACCACCAACCCAGATAGAAAGCCTGCTATCCTGTGAACATAACCCAAGGAGAATCGGAGTCATCGGAGGTGTGGTGAAGGCACGGCGGTGCTGCGAAGTTGGTTCGTCAACAGTGAAATCAGCAACTTCAACCGGCGGTTTGAGCCACTTACACTTCGAATTGGACCTCGAGGTAAGAATTAAAGTTGTTCTACTCAGTATTACGAACATTTTGGCATAGGTCTTGACCGGCGATTCTAGGGTGGTCCGTCGCCGGAATAGTACCCAAACCACCACCGGCGGTGGCGGCGCGTGGCGGCGCAGGGTGGCGATTCTGAGTTAGGGCTTTAGAGACAGAATGTAGCCCTGGAGTCACTGAACATGTTAGTATGTTTAAATTGTTGAGATTCCGTCGTTTAATCGACGATCGGAGCCTCACAAATGTGGACTGTTGATAGGAGTTGATCGGACCGTTGGATCGTGTCCAATTTTAATTATGTTGTAGCTGATGTTGTGAGGAGTCTGTAGGTTCAGACAGATTGATGATCGGACGTCCCGATCTTAAGTTATTAAATTTCAAAGTTAAGGCGAGCGATCGCCATTCGATCGTGTAATGTAGAATAACCCGACCGTTGGATTGGGCCCAAATTGTTGCAGAGTGATGTCGGGACAATTTAGAGCCCATTGGTGCAATCGGATTTGAAATCTGAGATTGTGGGCCCAAGGCGGATTTTTGGAATGTCGGTTGGACATGTGGGACCCACGGGACCCAAATAGTGACCTTTTGGACAATGGGTGCCATTAGTCATGATTTGACGTCGACAGCATGTACGTCACAGTTTTGGAGTTGGTTGGACAAGATTTGATCGCTTTGGATCCCCGGTTGGTCCAAAGGGCATTTTCGTCATTAGATGCGAAATCTTGGATTTTGGAGTTTTGTGCTAAGTTGAGCTTTGTACTTTGCTTAGGTACTATTGAAGATTGAGTTGCTCAGTGAGGTTTGAGATTGAGGATTCGTTAAGTTGTTGAAGACGCAGCTTGGACGAGAGGTGAGTAAAACCAACCTAATCGTGAGTAAAATCACGAATTACTATATTTATTATAATGTGACCTTGGATAATGTTAATGGCTATAATTAACATGTTGGTTGTGATTTTATAAAATGTTTTAATTAATTTAAAACACATGAACTTGTTCATCAACGGTTCATGAGGTAAGTGAAACCTATTTTGTTTTGAATTAATTATTATTATTAGAGATTTTGGTGTATTAACCATATATAACATATGTTGTGGATGTATGGTGGAAATTCATTCGTGAATAACCACATAAATATATATATTAAATATATATTGCTGTGATTGGTGTATTTGGCTATAAAACAATGTTTAATGTGAAACTACATTTTATATTGTTTTGGCGTTGGTGTTTTGGTGTTGGTGTTTTGGTGTTGATGGATTTAGGTGAGAATACCTTGAATCCCTTCTGAGTTTGTCAGGTGGGCATTCTCGTGGCAAATAATGAGGGATAAATTACCCTAGGGAGCAAGACCCAAGAACAGTTAGAGCTCTAGTCTGGCGCCATCTAGTACTCATGACTGGCGTGTAATCATGAGTGAACACTACTATGGTGTTTTGTAGTGTTATAGATTAGAGGTTCATAGTATTCTCTCTTCTATCTGTCAAATAAATGACGTGTTAAAACTACTTTGAAATAAAGAGTTTTGGTGTGGTCACAGGTGGTGATCGAAACAGTTCTTTAAGTAAAATAAAAGAATTGTGATTGTGATGATATTGATGATTATGATTACCTTGGTTATACAAGGATTTTGGTGTGCTAATGAAAGTGCATGTGTTTGTATATTATGTGTAATTGACATATTATACTTTGGACGTGGTTTACTCATACGAGCTTTAGAAAGCTTACCGGGTTGTTCTGTGGTGAACCCGGTGCACTATTCAATGGTGTAGGGGAGAATCCTGCAGGTGGTAGAGACGGTGAGCAGGAGAATTAAGGTGAGGAGCAGGAGGCTCATTGGTGGTTCCACAGACTGTAAAGTGTGGTGTGAGAGTGTTGGTGAGTGTTAGACTTCCGCTGTGTGCAATAAACTCTGAGGAACAGTTTATGTAATATATGATTGTTCATTTATGTGAGTTTGTAATGTAATATTTGACTCAGAAGAGTTGAGTCATTATTGACATTGTGGTTCGGAACAGTGGTGTTGTATCAAGAAAGAAAAGTTTAAATTTCTAGGTACTTTTGTTGAAGGTTCCGAGCTTCGCGTCCCGGATTGTTGGTTGTTCTGTTTATGTTCGCAGATTAATTGTTGAAAATTTGGGGCGTGACAGTTTGGTATCAGAGCTTAAGGTTCTGCTTTGATAGAGTGTTAGAGCTTATGGTCAGCTCTGACAGTTTGTTGACTGCTCAATTGTTTTGCTTTGTCGGAACTTTGGGTAAGTTCGGGAGACCTTTATGGTGTTTAGCTCTAAGAAGGGTTTAGGAGTTAGAGGAATGGATCCTCTGTTGTTGTTGTGGTTGTATGTTAATTTCAAGCTTGTTTATTTTGAGATAATACTCAAGTATGGAATTAACAGTTTGATGGTCTTTTGCCAGAAGGATAATGGTTCAAGGCAGAGGCCGAGGCAGAGGTCGAGGCAGAGGCAGAGGTAGAGGCCGAGGCCGAGGCCAAGGCAGAGCTAGTGATGAGGGCGAAGAGCAAGGAGCTGTTGAGACTACTTTTGAGATTCATGAGGAGTCTGAGGAGGAGATTGAAGAAGAAGCTCCTGCTGGTGCGCAAAATATGCGCAATGTGCCAATGGATGATCGTACAGCTGATCTATTTGCAGAGTTTTTGCGGGCACGGGAGCATGGTGTTCCTCCACCACCACCAGTGCCACCCGCAGATCCTTTCAGAATGTCCCAATTGGTTTTTGAACTCAAGAAACTGGGAGTTAAACCCTTTGAGGGTAAAGTGGATCACATGAAGGCGGATAGGTGGATACGGAATCTTGAGAACTACTTCAAGATGTTGCGTATGACTGGTGTTGAGAAGACGAGTGCAGCTTCCTTTTACTTGCAGGATGAGGCACGAGTATGGTGGGATACGGTGGAAAGATCACATAATGTGGACCAGATGGATTGGGAAGAATTCTTGGTACTCTTTTACAAGAAGTATTTTTCTGATACTGTCAAGGAGGAGTTACAAATGGAGTTCATAAACTTGACACAAGGGACCATGACTGTGAGGGAGTATGAGGCACGGTTTGCTGAGTTGTCTCGTTTTGCAGACCCTCTGAGTGAGTTGCAACAAACCCAGAAGTTTCAAAGGGGTTTGAATGCTTATGTGAAAAAGATGGTGACTGGTTTCCGCCACACGAAAATGGTGGATTTGGTGGAGTGTGCAGCTTCTATCGAAGCAAATAATAATGAGTTCAAGAAGAGTCTGGATGTCAAGAGAGATGTCAAGGGGAAAGGAAAGGCGCCAGCACAAAGTAGCACCACTGGGAATCAGGGAGGTGTTGGTAAGAAGCAGAGGACGGGGTACCTGACTGCGACCAAAAATGAGGCACATACTAAGCAAGCTGGGCCCATTAGATGTTATAACTGCAATGAGGTGGGTCATCTGTCAATAAACTGTACCAAGCCTAAGATGTATACATGCTTTACTTGTGGTCAGCCAGGACATATTGCTAAGAATTGCAAGAGTGAAAACAAACCAGGGAGACAACAAAGACAAGGAAATGCCAGAGTCTTTGCCGTGGGTCAAAGGCAGGGGAACACTGGTGTGGAAGGTACAATAACTCTCGTTCATAATCTTGTGAGGGTTTTGTTTGATACTGGTGCATCACATTCTTTTATCTCTCGATCTGTTGTGAATGCGTTGGGATTAACTCCTAAATTGCTTGGTGTGCCTTTAACTGTTGAGTCACCTTTGGGTAATTCTGTGAAATTGATTTTGGTGTGTGAGTCTTGCCCATTGTTGATTGGTAACAAGGAGTTCCTTGCCGATTTAATTGTTCTGGATAATAACTCGTATGATATGATACTTGGTGTGGACTGGTTACGGTGTAATCATGCTGTAATTGATTGTCATGGAATGTTAGTGTCGTTTCATATTCCTGGACAAGCGGTGGTTCGGCATAGGTGCATTAAAACTGATGCAACTATGAAGTTTGGGTTTCTAGCTCTTGTGGAAAGAGTAGAACGAGTTCTAGCATTGGAAGATGTTCCTAAAGTATCTTTGTATCAGGATGTTTTCCAAGATATTGTGGGCTTGCCTCCAAGGAGGGTAGTGGAGTTTACTATTGAATTGATTCCGGGAACGTCACCGATATCAAAGGCTCCTTATAGAATGGCACCTACCGAGTTGAAAGAACTCAAGATTCAAATTGATGATTTAGTGGCACAAGGGTTCATTAGACCAAGTACGTCACCTTGGGGTGCACCTGTCCTATTTGTGATGAAAAAGGATCACACACTGAGATTATGTGTGGATTACAGAATGTTAAACAAGGTAACGATTAAAAATAAGTATCCATTGCCAAGGATTGAAGATTTGTTTGATCAATTGAAGGGGGCAACTGTGTTCTCAAAGATTGATTTAAGGTCAGGATATCACCAAGTTAGGGTGAGGGAGGAAGATATTCCTAAAACAGCATTTCGAACCAGGTATGGGCATTATGAGTTTGTTGTCATGCCTTTCGGGTTGACTAATGCACCTGCTGTGTTTATGGATTTGATGAACAGAATATTCGGTCCTTACTTGGATGATTTTGTTGTGGTGTTTGTGGATGATATCTTGATCTACTCAAAGAATGATGAAGATCATGATCGGCATCTTGAGATTGTGTTGGAAACTTTAAGGAGGAATCAGTTGTATGCCAAGTATGAAAAGTGTGATTTTTGGCAGGATAAAGTAAAATTTCTCGGTCATGTGGTTTCTAAGGATGGGGTATCCGTGGATCCTTCTAAAGTGGAAGCAGTTATGGAGTGGAAACAGCCTACTACTGTGACTGAGATTCGCAGTTTCTTGGGTTTGGCCGGTTATTATCGAAGGTTTATTGAGGGTTTCTCAAGTATTGCCGCACCTTTGACCAAGTTGACAAGGAAGGATGTGTCGTTCATTTGGAATGAGGATTGTGAGAAAGCCTTCAAGGAACTGAAGAAGAAACTGACTACTGCTCCGGTGTTGACAATTCCCTCAGGAGGAGGAGGATTGGTGATTTATAGTGATGCATCTCTTCAAGGTTTGGGATGTGTGTTGATGCAGAATGGTAAAGTGGTTGCTTATGCATCTAGACAGCTGAAGGTTCATGAGAGGAACTACCCTACACATGATTTAGAATTGGCTGCAGTAGTGTTCGCCTTGAAAGTTTGGAGGCATTATTTGTATGGTGAGAAGTTTGAACTCTTTTCAGACCATAAGAGTTTAAAGTATCTCTTCTCTCAAAAGGAGCTGAACATGAGGCAAAGGAGATGGATGGAACTCATAAAGGATTATGATTTCACGTTGGAATATCATCCAGGGAAAGCTAACGTTGTTGCAGATGCATTGAGCCGCAAGCCTAGAGGAGTAGTCGCATCTGTAATGGCATACGAGTGGAAGATGCTGGAAATGGCATCAGAAGTGGACTTAAGACCAACTACAGTTGGAGGAGATGTTTTTCTGGGGAGTATGACAGTTCAACCTAGCTTGATTAGTAAGGTGATTCAGGAGCAAGCTCAAGATGTGGGAATGCAAGCTAAAATGGTTGAGTTAACAATTGAACCAACTTTTATAGGTCCTTCTGAGTGGACAATTGGGAATGACGGTGGTTTGAGGTACCGAGGGAAGTTGTGTGTGCCTGAATCTGAGAATCTCAAGAGAGAGATTATGGATGAAGCTCATCGTTCTAAGTATACGGTTCATCCAGGAAGTACTAAGATGTACAAGGATCTTAGGAGACAATTCTGGTGGATTGCTATGAAAAGAGAGGTGGGACAGTATGTGACTAAGTGTCTAACTTGTCAACGGGTGAAGGCAGAACATCAACGGCCATCAGGGTTGTTGAAACCTTTACCTATTCCTGTTTGGAAATGGGAAAATATTGCTATGGATTTTGTAGTGGGATTGCCTAAGACTAAGCAGGGTCACGATGCAATTTGGGTTATTGTGGACCGACTGACGAAATCTGCACATTTTCTGCCTGTATCTATGAAGTATTCAGTGGACACACTGAGTAAGCTCTACATTCGTGAGGTGGTGAAACTACACGGGATTCCTGTATCCATTGTCTCGGATAGGGATGCTCGTTTCACTTCTAAGTTTTGGAGTAGTTTCCAAAAGGCCATGGGGACTAGATTGGATATGAGTACAGCCTTTCATCCTCAAACTGATGGTCAAACTGAACGGGTGAATCAAGTGATGGAGGATATGCTTCGGGCATGTGTCTTGGACTTCAAGGGAAGTTGGGATGAATATTTGGCTTTGATAGAATTTGCCTACAACAACAGTTATCACTCTAGTATTGGTATGGCACCGTATGAAGCATTGTATGGAAGGCCATGTAGATCACCTGTTTGTTGGGCTGAAGTAGGTGATAATAAAGTAATGGGTACAGATGTAGTTCAAGAGACTACAGAGAAGGTTTCTATCATCAGAGATAGAATCCGCACAGCACAGAACCGTCAGAAGAGTTATGCAGATAAGAAACGACGGAGTGTGGAATTTGAAGTTGGTGACCATGTGTTTTTGAAGGTTTCACCAATGAAGGGAGTAATAAGATTTGGTAAAAAGAAAAGGAAGTTATCTCCTAGATTTGTTGGACCTTTTGAAATTCTAGATAAGGTCGGTGAGTTGGCATATCGGTTGGCATTACCTCCAATGATGTCAAGTGTTCATAACGTGTTTCACGTGTCAATGTTAAGGAGGTATATTAAGGATGCTTCACACGTAATTGATTACGGTACAGTTGAAGTCAATGGAGATGCAACTTATGAAGAAGCACCTGTACGCATCTTGGACAGGATGACCAAACAGCTTAGGACAACTCAAGTGGATTTGGTCAAAGTGTTGTGGAGTCACCATGACGAGGGTGATGCCTCTTGGGAATTGGAGTCTGAAATGAGGAGGCAGTATCCTCATCTTTTTGAGGACGAGGCAGGTTGAATTTCGGGACGAAATTCCTTTAAGGAGGGTAGAATGTAATGACCTCAAAAATAACATTTGGTTTTATTATTTTTGTGGAAAATCTTATTAAGTCGTGTAATTATTTTGGGTGTTGTATGAATTTGGTTTGATGTGAAAATATTGGAATTAAGTGACTTAATCTCAAATTGGGACAAAAATACCTTTACGATTAAGTTTATGATTTTCCAAAGGAAGTACCAGAAATTGAAGTGAGAAAATTATGATTTTTGAATTGGAAAATTGATATTGATCTCACGAACGCGTAGGCGCAAACGGTTCGTGAATCCGAGTTGAAACGAAGAAGTTATACTCGTTTGAAGTTTCAGGGACTAAATTGCAAATAGAGACTTTGCCTATAAATTTAAGATGGACACTGTTTGGATTCATAATTTGCAATTGAATCCGGAAGTTTGAGAGCTCGTCGGAGAGGCGATTTCCGGCGGCTTCTGCGGCGGCGTACGGTGGAGGTGATCGACACCACCAACCCAGATAGAAAGCCTGCTATCCTGTGAACATAACCCAAGGAGAATCGGAGTCATCGGAGGTGTGGTGAAGGCACGGCGGCGCTGCGAAGTTGGTTCGTCAACAGTGAAATCAGCAACTTCAACCGGCGGTTTGAGCCACTTACACTTCGAATTGGACCTCGAGGTAAGAATTAAAGTTGTTCTACTCAGTATTACGAACATTTTGGCATAGGTCTTGACCGGCGATTCTAGGGTGGTCCGTCGCCGGAATAGTACCCAAACCACCACCGGCGGTGGCGGCGCGTGGCGGCGCAGGGTGGCGATTCTGAGTTAGGGCTTTAGAGACAGAATGTAGCCCTGGAGTCACTGAACATGTTAGTATGTTTAAATTGTTGAGATTCCGTCGTTTAATCGACGATCGGAGCCTCACAAATGTGGACTGTTGATAGGAGTTGATCGGACCGTTGGATCGTGTCCAATTTTAATTATGTTGTAGCTGATGTTGTGAGGAGTCTGTAGGTTCAGACAGATTGATGATCGGACGTCCCGATCTTAAGTTATTAAATTTCAAAGTTAAGGCGAGCGATCGCCATTCGATCGTGTAATGTAGAATAACCCGACCGTTGGATTGGGCCCAAATTGTTGCAGAGTGATGTCGGGACAATTTAGAGCCCATTGGTGCAATCGGATTTGAAATCTGAGATTGTGGGCCCAAGGCGGATTTTTGGAATGTCGGTTGGACATGTGGGACCCACGGGACCCAAATAGTGACCTTTTGGACAATGGGTGCCATTAGTCATGATTTGACGTCGACAGCATGTACGTCACAGTTTTGGAGTTGGTTGGACAAGATTTGATCGCTTTGGATCCCCGGTTGGTCCAAAGGGCATTTTCGTCATTAGATGCGAAATCTTGGATTTTGGAGTTTTGTGCTAAGTTGAGCTTTGTACTTTGCTTAGGTACTATTGAAGATTGAGTTGCTCAGTGAGGTTTGAGATTGAGGATTCGTTAAGTTGTTGAAGACGCAGCTTGGACGAGAGGTGAGTAAAACCAACCTAATCGTGAGTAAAATCACGAATTACTATATTTATTATAATGTGACCTTGGATAATGTTAATGGCTATAATTAACATGTTGGTTGTGATTTTATAAAATGTTTTAATTAATTTAAAACACATGAACTTGTTCATCAACGGTTCATGAGGTAAGTGAAACCTATTTTGTTTTGAATTAATTATTATTATTAGAGATTTTGGTGTATTAACCATATATAACATATGTTGTGGATGTATGGTGGAAATTCATTCGTGAATAACCACATAAATATATATATTAAATATATATTGCTGTGATTGGTGTATTTGGCTATAAAACAATGTTTAATGTGAAACTACATTTTATATTGTTTTGGCGTTGGTGTTTTGGTGTTGGTGTTTTGGTGTTGATGGATTTAGGTGAGAATACCTTGAATCCCTTCTGAGTTTGTCAGGTGGGCATTCTCGTGGCAAATAATGAGGGATAAATTACCCTAGGGAGCAAGACCCAAGAACAGTTAGAGCTCTAGTCTGGCGCCATCTAGTACTCATGACTGGCGTGTAATCATGAGTGAACACTACTATGGTGTTTTGTAGTGTTATAGATTAGAGGTTCATAGTATTCTCTCTTCTATCTGTCAAATAAATGACGTGTTAAAACTACTTTGAAATAAAGAGTTTTGGTGTGGTCACAGGTGGTGATCGAAACAGTTCTTTAAGTAAAATAAAAGAATTGTGATTGTGATGATATTGATGATTATGATTACCTTGGTTATACAAGGATTTTGGTGTGCTAATGAAAGTGCATGTGTTTGTATATTATGTGTAATTGACATATTATACTTTGGACGTGGTTTACTCATACGAGCTTTAGAAAGCTTACCGGGTTGTTCTGTGGTGAACCCGGTGCACTATTCAATGGTGTAGGGGAGAATCCTGCAGGTGGTAGAGACGGTGAGCAGGAGAATTAAGGTGAGGAGCAGGAGGCTCATTGGTGGTTCCACAGACTGTAAAGTGTGGTGTGAGAGTGTTGGTGAGTGTTAGACTTCCGCTGTGTGCAATAAACTCTGAGGAACAGTTTATGTAATATATGATTGTTCATTTATGTGAGTTTGTAATGTAATATTTGACTCAGAAGAGTTGAGTCATTATTGACATTGTGGTTCGGAACAGTGGTGTTGTATCAAGAAAGAAAAGTTTAAATTTCTAGGTACTTTTGTTGAAGGTTCCGAGCTTCGCGTCCCGGATTGTTGGTTGTTCTGTTTATGTTCGCAGATTAATTGTTGAAAATTTGGGGCGTGACAGTGCCAACACACCAATGTAGGACTGCATCTCATTATGTGCACGGCCATATGGTTTCCCTTCTTCATTGTACTCAACAACAGGCTTGATTTTCTGAATTTTTCTCTGCACAACACGGGGCATTGTGCTACCTGGTTCTGTCTCAGAAGATGAAACAAACTTCATCTTCTTCGAGGACTTGGTTTGAGGATTTACAACACTAAGCTCCTTCTTCGAGGATTCATTTTTTTTCAAGCCAGACTCCTTACTTTGGGATTGAGAAACCATGGTTACAGACAAATTAAACCTGCAAGTGAAAATTTATCAGTGAAATTAAGAAAAACCACGACGATTATTTATAAACTACGACGTATTATAATATTTCAAACGACGTAAGAACAAAACAAACGACGTAATAATAAATTTAAACGACGGTAATTAATAACCGACGTGATACAATATTACGACGACGTCAATAATAAACAACCGACGTCTTATGATATAATCAAAAAACAAAGTATTAAATATTACAACGACGTTAATAATAAAAATCGCCGTGGTATTAAAATAAAACGACGTAAATATTAATATACCGTCGTCTATACCACAAAAAAAATTAGGAACAACGTAAAATATTTTCAGCAGAAAAATAATTAAAAAGATTTTCGAAACAAAAACCATTGTTCAGAGAAATCAAACATGCGATGAATATATCCTTAAAAATCAAAAACAAAAAAAGGATCTCATTTTAAAAAACAACGAAGAACACTTTCACACGACGCTAGGGTGACTGGCGAGCCGTCGTGGTCTATAAATCTAACCACGTAAATAACAAGCCACCGTCGTCTTATTTAGTTGAAGTAAAAGAACCAGAGTAGTGTTCAAACTTGGAAACTTTTCGTCTTTGTCTGCAAATTTTATCAAACTTGGAAAGAAAAAATGTAAAAAGATTTAAAAAAACGAAAATGATATGCGCATGCAAAACAGGAACAAAAATCCTTCCAGAAATGCTTACCCTTTGCTTGCGATGAAAGCTTTCTTCTGGAGTTTGGTGTTTCAGTTAAGAGATGAAGACGAAGAGGAGATGAAGACGAAGAGGAGATAAGCTTGAAAGTTTGAAACAGTTCTTGGAGAATGAAAAATGAGAGAAGCTTGAAAGTTTTTCTCGGGTTTGGAAACAGTGCAAGTATGGGTCAGGAAGGCGAAAAGTTTAAAATAGTAAAAAAACCGTTTCATAAACACGACGCTATTAATAGTATGCGCCCTAGTATGACACATTATACGGCGCTATTGTTAACACTGCCCTATAATATTACTTTACCCGACGATATGTTTTAATGAAACGACGTTTTTAAAACGAATTACACGACGAATGTTTTTTCAAAAAAGATGAATCGTCATTTTCCAATTTACAAAACGACCTTATATTCAATAATACCACGTCGTTTTAATTACTCATACCGACGTAAAAAATTAATTCCACGTCGTTTTTATTACTCATACCGACGTGTAATTTTTTAATTACACAATAAATTAATTTTCCAAAAAATTACAACGTCGTTGTTATATAGCGTCGTTGTTAAATAATTTATACGACCTTATTTGAAAATTTAAATGACGTGTATGTTATATATAAACGTCTATAATGTAAAAAAACCGACGTGGTATAAAAGATTTGTTTATAAATAATGGGTTTTCTGTCTTTCTGTCGTCTTCATTTTTCAATTAGGGTTTCAACTTTTTCTCACCTCTCTGGAGGCACATCACCTCTCTGTCTCACCTCGCTTTCATTTTTCAATGTAGCAAGGGTGGAACCAGCCTTAGAACCTGCATGGGTTTGCAGCCGCACTTGCCCGTTTGAAGGCATACGAGGGCACAACCCACAACAAGTTCTAAGTCTGGTTCCACCCTTGCTACACAGGAGTTTTGAAGAAACAGTTGATTTTGATGAAAATGGGAATCGAGGAGTTTTTTGATCTCCATGGTCTTCTTGCTCGACATGTACCCAGCCGCTCTGTTATCCCTCAAGGCCTGAGCCTTCATGATTCTTTCCATGTTGGCAGTCCAGCACGGTCAGACGGTCAGACACCACAACCTTCTCCACTCTGTCACCCAAAACCTCCTTCACAACCTTGCAGAGTCCCTCAAACTTCTCCTTCAACTCTTCCTTCTTCTTTGCCTCGTCTTCACTCTCATCAAGCTTGAGACCTTCCTTGGCGGCTGAGACAAGCTTCTTGCCCTCAAACTCCTTGTGAGAGTAATTGGCACATCATCCACTTCTAAAACATTGCCTTTGTTCATTCTGGTTCGATTATGATGAGGAACAGAGTTCATTCTGGTAATGATAGACGAATAATCGCATAAAATTTGTACGTCGTTAATTTAACAAACCGTCGTGGTTAGTACAATTATGCGACAGTAGAGTTATGGATACCGTCGTAGTATAGTATAATTAAAAAGTCGATAAATTTATATTTACAGTCGTGGTAACTTAATTTAAATCGTCGATTTTTTTTGTAATTAACCGTCGTAGATTCCTTTGAATTTATGCGTCACTGACTAAGAAAATTGGGTCGTGTTTATTAATTAATTAACACGGCGTCTTATTTTTATATCGTCGTCTTTACTTTCTACGGTGGTGATTTCATAGATGCAGTCGTTGTTTTTAGGTTCAGATTTTAACTCTGAAAATACCTTTGTAATAAGACGACGCTTTTTATGTTTGCTACGTCGTGGTTTCAAAATATCTATACGTCTGCGGTTTTTTTAGGTGTTTAAAGTATGTTTCTACGACGGGTTTCTATTACCGTCGTCTTTTAAAAAACAACGACGGTTTTTTGATCTACCGTCGTTGTTTACTGGTCGTCTTTTGCCCTTTTTGTAGTAGTGAATAGACATGTGCATAGCACATGAGTGGGCATAAAGGTATTTTAACACAAACCAAAACCCTCGCGACTCTATTCCTTGGCGCCAATGGCAACTGCCGTAGTCTGCGTTCATAAGAATTGGGGTTTCAAATTCAATCAGTTCCCTTGAATATCAATCACTTCACTTGAGTCCGAATAAAGATGGCAAGGAGACGAATCGAATCTGATAGAGGCTCAATCAACCCAGGTGAGTATTCTCGAGTTTGGACCCTATGCTTGTTTTCCTTCGGTGTAAAGTTCGTTTCAGTGACTCTTTGTTGGTACACAGGTCTTGCTTGTTAACTATTTTTTCGCTTTCTTGATTTCTTGTTTTGATGCTTGTTTGTTTTGCTGCTTTGCTTTAATGGAAATCTCTTTAACCAAAGAAAAAAGGATAAAACATGTACCTTCTAGTGATAAAAGTAATGGACACTCTCCCTTTCACAGGCTTTGTCTTTAAGAAATAAAATAGTAATTTAAGCGTACATAATGGTGGATTTTACGACCCACTCACATCAATAAGAGTACCAATCTCAAACCATATGTTGTGCAGATAAAAAATTTCTTTATTAATAGAAGTCTATTACTTTTGTTGTGCAGATGATGATCACATGACTATTGAATTTAGATACGGTGGACATTTTGTGCACACTCCAAGAACCCATTATATAAATGGTATGGTGACTTATTTTGATAATGTAGATGTTGATAGGTTGTCTACATTAGAAATTAAAGACATGATACAAGAGTTGGGTGTTGAAAACTCCAAATATTTTTATTACACACTTCCTGGCCATGGACCAGCAGATGGTCTTTATGCATTGGAGAAAGATGAACACATTTTAGGTTTTGTGAGCTCAATACCTAGGAATAGGCAAATGACTGTCTATGTAGAGCATGATAGTGATGTTCAAGAGGTTATTGGCGACTTAACCCAACCACCAATGTTACAAGCTAATATAGATTATGGAGAATCATTTAATGAAATCCATGATGACCTGTTTAGTCAAGTTGATGAAAATATGTATGGTTCATATAGTCTCGGTGATGATCACTTATTTCAAGAAGAGAGAAGTGCTTTGTATCATGGTGAGCCTCAAGATTTTTATGATGTACGATACATACTAATGAGTATGAATATGATGGTGATGGTGATGATAAAACAAAAGGTTCCAATTTTGAGGAAAGTGATAATGATGGTAATAATTCTGATTCTGAATTTTATGATGAGGACAATGATGCCATGTTGGACGATGATAATTTCTATGATGATGCAGTGGATACACTAGAGACTTTCATTGGATGTGGTAAGAAACAAAAAAACAATTGGGAGGCAGATATACAGGTTGAGGATATGAACATGGATGAAAAGCAATATAATTCAGATGAGTTACATTCAGCATCAAACTCCGATGAAGAAGGAAATACTCGTAGGTACAAAGAGTTTAATCTTGATACTGATATGGACAACCCACAGTTCGATGTTGGGATGAAATTTCCAAGTAAAAAGGTCTTGAAACAGGAGAGACAAATTTATGGAGCATTAGGGTCATATGAATGCAAGGTAGTGAAAAATGATAAGTTCAGGTTGTCTGCTAAGTGCAAGGAAGGTTGTAAGTGGAGGTTGTATGCTTCTTTGATGCAGGGAGAAAACACTTATCAAATTAAGAGCTACACTCCTAAGCATTCATGTTCCAAAGGTTTCCATAACAAAAACATCACTTCAACTTTCCTTTCTCAAAGGTATATGAGTAGGATTAAAGATGATCCTAAGATTAAAAAGACAACGCTTCAATCAGAGGTTCATAGAGAATTGGGATATGAAGTTTCTTCAGACCAATGTATTGTGGCAATGGATTGTTCCAAGTGGGGGACACATTAATTGATCAACATTCTGTGAATTTGTGGACTAGAACTTGTAGTTGCAGGAGGTGGGAGCTCAATGGAATACCCTCATGCATGCAGTTTCTACTATATTCCATAATAGGCAAGAAGCTGAACAATTTGTGGATAAATTTTACACACCAGAGGCTTATTTGAGAGCTTATTCTCCAGTCATACAACCAATCAAGAGTATGAAGTATTGGCCAAAAGTTAACCAAACACCTGTCCTACCACCAATTGTAAAGAAGCAACCTTGGAGGCCTAAAAAAAGGAGAATAATAAAGGATTCTGAAATGGAAAAGAATAAGGATCCCACCAAATTGGGTAAGAAGGGGGCTACTAAAACATGTACAAAGTGTTGGGAGAGAGGCCACAATAGAACAACATGCAAAAATCAACCTCGAGAAGCTCCAAGTGGTGTTTATGTTGACAAAAGGTGGGCTTATAAATTTCAAGATGGCAGCTATCGTGGGGGTGTGAGGAACAATGAAATGGACAACAGCAATGGAAGTTTTGGAGAAAACCAAACTCCTCCAACTCATAGCTCTAATGTACAACAAAGTCGTGGTGGATTCTTTGTGCCGCAAGGGGATGTACCTGGAGAGCCATCAAGACATGGTCTTAAGAAGAATACAAGACCACCTAAATTGCCAGTAAGAAATAATATATTTGTTACTTTTTAAAAATAATAGTAATTATTTCCAATTTTCATGTTTTAATGTTTCCTTCTATGTTGTTTTTACTTGTGGTAGTTGAAGAAAGCTACAAAAACACATAAGGTAACAGTGAACAAATCCCAACCTAGATACTTTAATCTTGCCAATGTAAGATTTCTGTTACACTTCATGCTTCATTTTATTAAAACAACTCTCAACCTATGCATATATTCTAATAGTTGCTTATTGCAGTTTCATCCACCTTAGGAAATTGTACAACCAACCATCACCACGGGTTTTAGAGGGGGGTACTTTCATTACACCAAATGCGCCAAGGATCCCAATTGCAAGTCAAATAGCGACAAGGTCAGTTGTAACTCCTTCTTTGCAAGCCAGGACTTCGATCCTACAAACAGCCCCAAAGTCTAATATGTCCAGGCCTAGAGGGGTCACTTTCATCACACCAAATCTGACAAGTACAACTACAGTCCCAACTTCTTTGCAAGCCAAGCCTCTAATGCCACAAGCAGCCTCATACTCTCATATGTCTAGGCCTAGCATGCACACCACACCACAAAGTTCATTTCAAACTTCAAAGCCATGGAAACCACCTGGCAAAGTTGCTTGTACAAAAAAAGCAACTACAAGTTCACAAAAAAAGCATATTTGATTGTATTTTGAGTTGTTTTGGTATTTTTGGGCAGTTGAAACAAAGTTATTTTGTGAAGAGAAGACCATGTAGTACTTGTCTTTGGTGCAGATTCAATTTTATTTTGTTAGTTTGGAATTAAGGCATGGAATTGCTTTTTGGTACATATACATTGAAACTCAAACTAGTTTTTTGTGATCTTGATGTAGTTGTCAATAATGGATTTGCTTTTTCTTTGGTACTGATGGGGATGTACTTGGGAAGAATGGATTTTTTTGTCAAGAATAAATTTGCTTTTTCTTTGATTTTATTAAAGTTGTTTCTGTAACAAATTAAGTACCTCACACAATACCAAATACCAATCATCATTGTCATATAAACAGAGCACTCTTGACAAGCCAAGCTAATCCAAGGATGACCTTCAATGCCCACCAATCGTGTTAGTTTTTGTACAGTGGACGTTTCATGCAACTTTTTTTTTCTTTTCTAAACTTAACAAACCAAGCTTGGTGGACCCTGGTTTTGGTTTTGAGATCTCTAAATTCCTTCTCTCTTTTTTTGGTACAATACGGGACCAAACACCCAAAACCAAACAAACTACATAGGAATCAACATTGAATTAGGGGTACTGCTAGCATCAGCAACAAGAACATCATTAAGGAAGAAAGGTTCCATATCCAATACATGAAGGCCCAAAAGGTTCCATTTCTGTTGTCCCAGTAAGTTAAATCAGGATTGACTGGATAGAGATCATGAGCGGATGTAGATGAACCAATCCAAGGCCCTTCAGTTGACGTGGTTTGTGTCTGGCTCTCACTGGTTTTCCTTCCGAAACTGGTTTCAAAATGTTTCCTCATTGCTTCGATCTCATTAGTTGAGGCATTTGGATCTTCAAGCATGCTCACAACTGAAGACATGGTAGGCCTAACTGTTGAAGTGACATTGCAGCAGAGGAGAGCCACATTGATTGTAAGCATCATCTCTTCTTTGTTGAAGTCTGAGCCCAACCTTGGATCCACTAGGTCCATCAAATTCCCTTGCCCTTTTAGTAGTTGTGCCTAGAAACATATATTGTCAGAGATAATTTGTCGGTCTTTACAAATAATTTCACTGATCTTATATATTGTCAGAGAAAGATAATGTCAAATGAAGCCAGACTTGATTTTGGATCATCATTAAATCTATTGCAGTATCAGTCACTTTCTCTCAGCCACAAACATAGAATAGAGATCAACAATATCAGATTAAATTTAACTTTAAATAAGGAAGCAGTAGAATCATGTTACCCAATCAAGAAGATAAAAGCTTTTTTCCTTTCCTCTGTAAGTGGTGTTGTTCCTCTCTTTATGCAGACTCACATGAACTGGTTAATATTCAAGGGAACTAATTAAATTTGAAAACCCCAATTCTCATGAACGCCAAGGAAAAGAAGCGTTTCAGCAACTGAGTTTGTGTTAAAATACCTTTATGCCCACTCACGTGCTATGCACATGTCTATTTTAACATCTATTTGACGGATTGTCCTACATTGGCTAACAGATGTAAACACAGGGACTAAATTAGCTAAATTAAAAGCACAGGGACTAAATTGGCCGAATGGGTAAAACACAGGGACCATTTTGACATTTAAGCCATCAAATAAAATCATATGTTTGATAAAAAAAAAAAATCATATGTCAAAAATGGAATACATTATACTTATTTATTGGTCATTTCCCTAAATCATTTGTTGAAATCCTTAAATCAAGGATTGACTCAAATGAAATCAATTGACAAATAAATCTCACAAATCAAGGGATATAAGTTGGGGATTCCAAACCAAGACCCAATTCTTTGCCTATATACATACTATGCTTCCACGTAGAAAAAATGTTGGTGTGACTTGTGGACACGTTGATTTCCCTTGCATCCCAAGGATTCCTGTATTAATTGTAATTTTATTTTTTTTAAAAATAAACCGAAGGATTAGGCGAGATTAGCTCCTCAATATCGATCATCAAAGAGGGGACCAACACTCTGGAAGCCCCCCGCCCGTCCCCTTGATCATAATTTATTAATAAGAAACAAAAAAGAGATATAAGAACAACAGGGGGGACCGAACCAAACTCTGCAGAAGAGAAAGACAATAACATAAATGCACAACAACATGCTGACCTAAGAGACCAAAATTTTGAAAGAGTAAACAAAAGAAACTAGGAGAAGAATATACTAAAAATTCCCACAAATATTTTTAGCATGGTATCAGAGCTGCAATGATCTTGGGATTGATGTTAACCCTAGTTTAGAACCTTAACTAACACCATGAGGGATGCCAATTTTTTCATCTCCCATGGAGGTAGCATTGCCAAACCTCAACCAGTTCTCACCCGAACCTAGAAGAATTGGCCGCTCAGAAGACCCAGTTTTTGAAGATACAGAACAAGACCCCGACCCAGACCCAGACTCATATCTTGATAAAGACTAAGACCCCGACCTCGACTGTCACCTATGAATCTTCCTGTGCACAGATCAGCATCAAGTTGGATGAACCAACTATGGCCTGTGGTCCTAAGTTCTTAAGATGTATATTTCGAGCAAAAACAAGCCTATGGTCCCACCACCTTCTTCGACAAACCTGACGTTCATCTGATGGCGAACGGAGAATTCGATTGTGAAAGGATGACTAATCAATTCTATGGAGCCTACATTGATTAGCAATTTTGTTCGATTTCCTACGGCAAAACTAGTGTGGGATGTGATTGCCACGACCTAGTTTGATGGAACTGACACCTCTCAGGTGTATGACCTTAAACGACGAGTCTCTCGGACGTGACAAGACGATGGCTTGATTTAAACCTTCTACAATAATCTCCAAGGTTTGTGGAGAGAAATTGACTTTTGTCGTCCGAATATGATGAAATATGAGTATGATATCAAGAGGTACAACAACATTATTCAGGAAGATCAAGTTTACACATCTTTGGATGGATTGGATGATAGAATTGACAAGGCTCGAAGTGACGTACTCAAGATGGATCCGTTGCCAACATATTTACAAAGGGAGTCTTTGGTACAACATTACACAACTCACTGAACAAATTGGGCATCATCGACATCTATGCACCAACTTGAGGGGGAGTGTTGGCGTGACTTGTGGACTCGTTGACTTCCCTTGCACACCAAGGATTCTTGTATTAATTGTAATTGATTTCCCTTTATTCTTGATTTCATTCTGCAAATAGAATTAGGAATTAATTACTTTACTTGGCCTCTAAGCCGTCATAGTATTATAAATATGGCTTCATAGAAGGAGAAGAATATACAGAAAATTCTCACAAACATTATTCTCTCATATTTTAGCAAAAAAGACCTTCAAAAAAGAGAAGTAAATACAAACTTTTGAAAACTAGAGGGCACATTTGTTAGAGATGGCCACTAATCTTTTCTCTCACAAGGGATTATTTAACACTTGGATTATATATCCTCACTTATGAAGCTTATTTTACCCACTTAAAATCAATGGCTAAATTAAGCCCATCGCAATATAACACCAAATCAAAATATGATATAAGACAAGCAAGAGAAAATCAAGAGAGAAAAAACTCTTTTAAAAGTTACAATTGAATATCATTAGGCTTTTTTTTTTTTGGGGGGGTGAAGAAACGGGGCTAACGCCCAACAAAGAAATTAAACAATGGCTCAAGGCCTACAGACTCCAAGTAAATCTTCACTAAGAAAAGACCTAATACTATCAGGAGGATCATGGAAGGTTGATCGACCCAACTCAAGACATGAACCCAATTCAGCTAATCTATCCGCTACCATATTGCACTCACGATATACATGATGAATAGAACAAATCCAGTTTTTGTTTATATAGTCTTGGCATCCCCACAACATAGCAGCAAGAAAATGAAGGACATCTCTTTCAAAAAATCCGCGTATCAATCGTACTGAGCTGATCATTTAGTTTGGTAAATTATTATTATTTTATTAAAAATTTTACCGATTCGATACGGATCAAAAATAATAGTCAAAGGACTTTTACCAATGGAAACCCGTACTGAATCGAACTTTAAAATTAATGCATTATTTTATTATTTAACCGTGTATCAACATGTAAGTGGCTGAAAAAAGAACTATTGCTAGTATTCATAGGGTGAGTGAAGTCACTTTGGGTTGGAACGTTAAATCTAATTTCTTTGATTTCTTACTTTTTTTTTCGGTAACTCTTTGATTTCTTACTTAGATAAATAGAACTATTAGTTTTTTTTAACCCGTGCCCTTGCTAACACAGCAGTGGATGCAAAACGGGTCAAGTTATATTAAAATGGGCTAAGATCAATTTTTAATCTTAGCCGTTCACTCCATCAGACAGTGAAGCGGGGGCTAAGATCAATTTTTAATCTTAGCCGTTCACTCCATCCGACAGTGAAGCTTTCTCCTCCGTCCTACGCCGTTGTTCGCTCTGAGACGAAAGTGCTTCATCTCTAAACCCTGTCTAAACCTTCAGCTCCCATTCTTTGATTTTCACTCTACTCTCTTTCTTCTGGTGAGCTTTCTCCTTCTCTCCTCTATATCCTTTCTCTTTTCTGTTGGCAGGTTGTGATTTTGTATCGGCGTTTTTGGTATTAAGTTTGGGCTCAAGGTGTTTTCTTTTTGTTGCTGGAGTTGAGATTGGGTAATATGAATCTTGTTTTATTCTAATTACTTGCGGGAAGCAAATACATACATGAGTCTTTATGTTTTTCAATTAGCTCAACACTGTAGAGATTTAACATCTTCTTGGTTTGTCTAGCATCAGTGCTTTTCTCTTTTTTCAAATAATTTTGATGCGATTGTTTATTAAAGCTAGCACTACTTTGATAGCCTTGGTGATGGTCTCTTAAATGTGGTTAAATTTATTGTAACAAACAATTATAAAAATCTGAAGTAACTTTCTGTGAGCTCTGTGGCAAGGTAACCGAAGCATGTGCCAGATTGTTTGAATTCTTTGAAGTGTAAATTATCTTTCCAAAAGCTTAACTTAGTTTTAAGTTTAACCATCACAAAGGTTATTGCGAGTTATCAGCGTATTGCAATTTGAAACTATGTTTTACAAGAACATTGTTTGATGAATGATGTAGGACAATGCTAAGTTGTGACCACATTGATTTGTAACAATCACACTTGCACCTAAGCTTAGTGGAGACCCAGGATGAGTCCTGTTTAGCGGGGATGAATGGGGAAGGGGAATTGAGGATTTATTTTTTCTTCTTTCCGGTATTTAAAGGACTGGAGTTCTGAGTATCCCTTCATATTTTCATTATGGTGTTAAGTGATATTAATTTACCTCTTTTTCTCCATAAAGGTTTTTTCCTTTTCACATTTTATCATATATAATTTGGGTATTGGCTTCTTGTTAGATGTGTACTGCTCACTGCTCATGGCAGCCGATTTATTTTTCAGCTATTGCTACTGCTTCTGGGGTTTTTGCTGCTTGTTTTTGTTGTTTGATTTTTGCTGCATCTCTCTGTTTTAAAGTGCACTGTACTGTGCTTTTCCATATGTGTCCCATTGCATTTGTATTCTACTGATTTTCCACATTTTTAATTGTGTGGTTTTCGTTCTGTTTGGCTTTAATATGTTTGAAGCATGCTTCTATATTTTGTAAGATGAATTCTGTAGAAGAGAATCCTTTTTTATGCTTAGAAGTTTTACTTGTAGTCTCATGCTTCTAGTTAGCTAAGACACAGATTGTGCCGTTCATGAGTCCTTGTCTTCCTTAATAAACGAAGTTTTAACTATACTCCTGAGATTATAATTACTACTAAATGGCCTAAGGCTCCTTATATTTGTCACCAAAGTGGTAGTTGTATCTCTGAGGTTTCCACGTCTGGGATTTATCCACAACCTGTTTGGGGCAGTCAATACAAAATCATTTAAACCAAAACTTTTCCTTAATCCCATTTCTCTATTCACTTATCCACTCCCAAATTTATATAAGCCTCTGTCTGGGATTTTATAATTTCTCTTATTCAAATGTTTTGAGTTGTAACTTGTATCATTTTTAAAATTATTTTTGTGTTCTAAAAATATTTTTATTTCATCTTATTTATCTCTCCCGCATCTTGATTTAAGATTTCACGGGGTGCACTGAAAAGAGGTAATTGGGTTCTAAGTTTCACTTTTAAGGAAGGGGAATATGGTCATATAATTTAAAGGATGATTTAGGCTCTAGTTTAGTAAGTTTGCTCTGATTTCATTTCAAAAATTTGGATGTTAATTTGGAAATTAGTGCATGTGTTTTGTCCCAATTCATTTTAAGAAGTCTATGGTGCACTGTATAGTGCTGGTGATTTATTTTGGTATAATTTTAATGCTCATCATAATCTATCAAGTGTTTTATATGCATTGAATTGAATTTTTCAAAAGGTAAACCACTTTGCTTCCTGTAAAAAACGCCAAGTAGTCAGTCTGGTTTTCCAAAAAGTCAAAAATTGGTTCTATTGTCACTTAAAAACTATTATAGCATTAAACATTATAGATTAGATTTTAAAACAGAAAATAGGATCATTACATGTGTAACTAATTGATTAGTTACCCATGTACTGATTCACAGTTAATGCGTTGGGATTATTTCCACATTCTGTATTTCGTTCATGGGATAATTTGACTTGACATTTGCTCTCTGGCTTCCTTTAACACTCTTTCTAATCTTCATGCACGAGTTAATTCTAAAATGTCATTGATATATTTCGCTGAAGTTTGATGTTTTAAAACAAAACACTGACAATACTTTAACTCACATGCAATGCCAAGCATACACATGAGTTCAATCCTTTATTATCACATTCTTATCCAAACTGAAGTTGGTTGTTCAATTTTGTGTCATGATTTTCTTGTCCCAATGGGCTTTAGCCCATGCTCAGCCTTGGGTTATATTATGTTCTAATCTGAATGTAAACATGTCAAATATTAATTGTCTTATATGTTTTGTATTATGTTACACCTAACACAGTTGATCATACCTAATCATTCAAAGTCTTTTTCTTTCTCCGAGAGCCGCTTCTCTTAGAGTCATCTTCCTCCCTGCACCACCTCTAGGTTTTGGGTTTAGGGTAAGCTCTAAAACTTAATTCTAATGTATCTATGTTAGTTTCTCAGTCTTTCTCATTGTCTCACCCTCTGTCTCTGTATCTCATTCATTCTTGTGTATGTGTGTAGCTAAGCGAGCCCTACAACCCACTTCGTTTTTGTTTTCTCAAAATTTATGTTTTTGATTTTTTTGTTTTTGTTTCAGTTTCTCTTTTTTACTATGTCAAAACCATGACCTTGCTCAGTATGGCGAGTTATATTGGACTAATTCATTGATTTGGCTTTCAAATTTTTCGGGAACTCAGGGATTTTCTCTTAATTGAAATTTTTTACTCTCTAATTATGATTTTGAGAGTTAGGACTTTCTGCTTCAATTTTGATTTCTGTTTGAGCAATGCAAACTGGGTTGATTTGTGCTTGCTGATGTACACTACACCGTAACCGGGTTTGTTTCTGTTTGCAATTTGGGTGTGTCATTGGTGGTTTGTTCTTTCTATGGTGTCATAATTGTGGGGTTTTGGATTTCTTTTAAAGTTCCATTTAGCAAACCAGAAGCGCATCCCAATCCACTGCTGATACTAAATAGTATTTGAGCCTTTTGCTTAGATCTCTCACAGTTCCATTAGTGTTGGCTTATTCTCAAACGACTTAAGCTTTTTGAGTTTTGTTAGTAGTTGAACTTTAACATGGTATCAGAGCTTTTGGATTTCAGTTGTTTTCTAAGAATTAGTTGTATAGATGTTCTTGAATTAATTCGGTTATCTTTTGTTTATTGTGTCATGATCACAGCTAACTTGCAGTTATATTTGATTTTTCTGAGAATAACAAGATCAACTTGTTGCAACATTGGGCAGGGGCAATCATTTATATGAAAATCTCCCCTTTTACGCCTATTTGAGTTCACTTGAGTTGTTATTTTAATGCATATTGATCATAAAAGGGAAGAATTTCATGGTTATCAGCGATCTTGGTATTTAAAAAGCGAACGAATATTTTGGCATAGGCTATGTTCTTAGTTAGTCATAGTTGTATTACCATATGAGATAAGCTCATATTGTATTTACCATGCCTTTTTATGCTGCCAGTCTTAGTTGGGTGATGATTCTGGAGCCATTCATCTTTCTTGCAACTTCTGCATTTGTTTGTCAAACCAATGTAACTCAACTATTTCATACTTTCAGTCAAAGAGTATATATCAAGCCTGATTAAATTTCTCCCAAATAATTATGAATACAATTGTCTGAACTGTTCTGTTACTGTTATCTGGTGAAGCCATGCTCAAGTGGTCCTCTGCATCTTGACAAATGTGTAAATATTAATTAATGGTGCTTTGCCTAGGGAGTATCAGCTACACTAGAGGAGCAAGCGCGGACTCAGTAAACTGTGTCCTAAAGGCTTCCTCAAGTCCCGGACAAAGATGAGACCTTTAGATGAGACTGAGACTACAACAGTGTTCGAAAAGCTTTTCAAGTTCACAGGCAACAACCTCAAAAACATCGTCGAGAACTCTTCGCACGAAGGTCCAGACCCAGAATCAGGCCGTTACTGCTTCCGCCTCCACAAAAACAAGGTCTACTATGTTAGCGAATCACTAGTAAAGCGTGCTACAAATATATCTCGGACTCAGTTAGTGTCTCTTGGGACTTGTTTTGGTAGGTTCACTCACGGTGGCAGTTTCCACTTAACTGTTCAGTGTTTGAGTTTATTAGCCTCAAATGCTAAACACAAGGTCTGGCTCAAACCTACCTCCGAGATGTCCTTCTTATACGGAAACCATGTTTTGAAAGGTGGTTTGGCGAGGATTACAGAAAATATTGTGCCTGGTGATGGGGTGGTTGTGTTTTCAATGTCAGATGTCCCGTTGGGTTTTGGGATTGCGGCCAGGTCTACCCAGGATTGTAGGAAGTTGGACCCCAATGGGATTGTGGTACTTCACCAGACAGATATTGGAGAGTACTTGAGGATGGAGGATGAGCTTTGAATAACCAGACGAGATTGGACAAGATTCAGGTGATTTTGACAGATGTGGTGTCTTATTGGGTATGTGGGTTATGAAGTCCATCTGTCAGCTTTTGATCACTATGAGCTTAAGTCCTTTGGGATGTGGATGGCTTTCTTCAATGTTATTTCCGTTGGTGCTTGGGAGTTTCTGCTATCAACTCTTTGATTATCAGGAACTTCTTCCATCTGGTATTTAGATGGTTTTGTTTACTTTACTTGTTGCAGTACGTGTGACGATTTTGGTTGTCTCAAGAATACATATGATTTTGGTGTTGGTTCTTGTTTATGTTCTAAATGTCATTAGCATAACTGTAACTAGGGGTGGTTGCGGTTCGATAACCGCAAATTTTTGCCCAAACCGCAAACCGACCGACTATTTGCGATATGGTGATTTCTGAAACCGCAAACCGACCGCGTTTTGCGGTAAACCGCAAAAAGCGGTCGGTTACCGTGAATTAGTGGTTTAAAACCGCAAGTTCTTTTTGTGTCATA
Source organism: Prunus kanzakura (assembly GCA_020521455.1). Lineage (NCBI taxonomy): Eukaryota > Viridiplantae > Streptophyta > Magnoliopsida > Rosales > Rosaceae > Prunus > Prunus kanzakura. The sequence goes on from BPUM01000186.1 coordinate 294,571, forward strand.
AAAATCCAACTTCTCAAGCATATATAAATTCACAATCTCCTCAACTTCTCAAGCATTCACAACCTAAAGAAAATTAAAGTTCAATTCCAAGCATTCCAATTAAAGTTGAACTTCTCAAGCATTCCAATTCCAAATTCTTTAAAGTTACAAACCAAAAGGAAAATGCAATGCAAAATGAATTAAAGTTACAACCCAAAAGAAAATCCAATTCAAAGTTAATTAAAGTTACAAACTAAAAGGAAAATGCAATGCATTAATGTTACAAACTCAAGTGTTGGTGGTGGTGAGTGGATTTGAAAAACCCCGTTGTGTTGTTTGAGCACCAATTCTATCTACAAATAATACAACATAAGTTTAGTACATTTTATTATAAGAAGAAGCATAAATATCATGAGCATAAATAAACTAATTACTTATTTATGCAACCTCATCATCAATCTCATCCTCTTTTGCACTAGTTGAAATGTGACATCAACATCATCACCAATTTGTGCAACCTTATCATCAATCTCATCCTCTTTTGCACAAGTTGTAGAAAATATTGTATGAAATATATGTTGTATGAAATATATTTTACATACAATATAATATAGACAATATTATTTAAAATATATTCGCGGTTTGCGGTAACTGCAAGTTTTGAAAATCAAATACCGCAACCGCAACCGCAAATGCGGTTCGGTTCTAAATACCGCAAATGCGGTTCGGTTTACCGCGATTGCGGTTTCATTGCGGTAAATTATCGGTTGGTTTTTGCGGTTTTTTCGGTTTTTCGGTATAAAATGCCACCCCTAAATGTAACTAGACCAAATGGTTGTTAGCCGCGTACATGGTATGGAAATAGACGTTAACCTCACTATGACTTGTAGAAGGATGTTAGCCGCGTACGTGTTCATGTAGCTTGGTTTGAATGGGTAGCCAGCCATAAGCTTTGTTGGTGACCAAAGTCCCCTTGTTACGTGGTGATTAGATTTATATTAGGTTACTTTGAGAAAATGTTGAGAATTCAAATGTGCTTTTAAGTTGATCAGTTGTTACCATTATCCTGAGGTCTCGAATCCCCTCTCTCTCAATAACGCTTGTCTCAAAACACATATCATCTTTAATGAATTTAATCTTTTTTTCATGAAATACAGAAACTTCTCTCTAAGGACTAAAGTTGCAAAAGTATATGTAAGCTGGTAATAAAAATCATAATTTAGACATTTTATTTCCAATCCTTTTTATGTTGATCCCAGCTCTTTCGTTTCATTCACTCATTAGATTTACATCTGAAGCATAATTAGCCGACCATATTGGCAACATAGTGAATATGTAAGCCGACCACAGGCGGTCGTCAATTTTGTCTCTAATTCGAGGCTTTGGATGAATTTTTCAACTTAAACTACTATAAATAGACCCTATGCGCATACTATACCCACTGAGAGCTAATAATAAAAGGTCTTGTTAAAACAGACAGATATATTATCAAAGTTTCCAATGGCATGGAATAAATTTGTCACCCTTATCACCATCCTTGTGGTTCTTCTTCCTACAATCGCCACGGCGAAAGAATTCATCGTCGGAGATGACAGCGGCTGGAAAACTAATTTTGACTACCAAGCTTGGGCCAAAGACAAAGTATTTCGTGTTGGCAGGGGCGGACCTACTAAGGCGCAAGGAGGTGCAGTTGCACCTCCCCTGGCCGGAAAAACCATTGTAGGTGCTTGAAATTGCCCTTTTGCCCAACTGGTGTACAGATTACCTTATTTCCATCTTCAACATTTAAGTAAATGTCTTTGTCCTTTTACTTTTATTTATTTTTATATTACTCCATTTACTTAAGTTTACAATGTAAATAAGGAAGTACCCCCCATTTGGATTCAAATAAAAATACTAGAAAATCAAATTCCCACCAAATCAAAATATGAAAATTCGATTTTAGTGCAAAATACGATTTAGGATAAAAATATGATGGCTCATTAAGTCAATATATACTTCATACTAAAATCCTATCAAATCAAGTTTTCTTATTTGATGTGTAAGGAACAAAAGCCGCCAAAAATTATCTTGAGAAAATGATTATTCCGAAAAACCATTTTTCATACTTAGTCAATATTGCACATCCGCTAAAAAATTTCTGGGTCCGCCATTGCGTGTTGGTGATACACTAGGTATGTACATTTGCAAATTGTATGCATTTAATTATATAGTTTATGAGAACCAAATTTACTTAATGTGACTGGTTTTACATTTTAATTACAGTGTTCAATTACAAGGCTCCTAATCACAACGTGTTCAAGGTGAACGGAACTGGGTTCAAGGAATGCATTAAGCCAACAGAAAATGAAGCACCACTTTCCAGTGGAAATGACAAAATAGACCTACAGACCTCTGGAAATAAATGGTACATTTGTTCTGTTAAGGATCATTGTGATTTGGGCATGAAGCTCTTCATTACCGTCTCCGACGAGTCGTCTGCTGTTCGTGGCATCACATTGTCTGGTTCATATCAAACTTTCATGGCCGTCATCATGGCAATCACAGCAATTGCAGCGTTATCCACATAATACAATCAATAATTAATTAAACACCCGCATTTTATAGAGATGTGCGTTACTTCGGTCCGCTTGCATCCGAGTTCGTTTTACATTAGAGTAATTTACAATATTACTTTGAAAAAACAAAAAAAGAACACCCTACATTTTATGGTTTCTGAATTTTACGTTCACTAAATAGAATTGCGTAGTGGGGCACTCGAAGTTTTTGTTCTGCAACCGTCAGATATAATTGGCTTTTGGGAGCTGCTTTTTATCATGTAAGATGCATTTTTATTGATAGAATTTCAAATATACTACAGCGCTTGTAATTCAATGCTCTACTTTTGAAGCCTCTATCATCCGATAGTCCTTATACAAAATTGACGAATGAGAAACAAGTAAAGATATATATATATTAATTATGTAAAATGCACAATAGCTAAATGTAAAGGTTCGGGGATCTAAAAGCTAGTCGAAACGCCAAAAGCCTCTCTCTCTGATACCCTCAAGCCCTCTTTCAACTAGGGGAGGAGGTGGGCACTAATAGTCCTCCCCTTCTTCTTTCCACTCCTTCTCCTTCCCTATATTGGGATGCCCCTTATCTCCTCCTTCTCCTCCACCTTTCCCTTTATATGCCCATATCTACATGGATTTTGGTTTTTTATGCCTAGATCTTGTTGGTTTTCCAAGCAATGGCTTTGAAGCAAGTTTGAGTTTAAATTTGTAGTCCCACATTGAAACATTAGAAAACATTTATAATTTTTATAACCCTAGTTTGGCCCACTAGTTTGGAGTTGTGGGCTTAACCTTGGGTTGACTTGGGTAAATGATTAATTAATAGATATAAACCTTGTTTAATTAATTAACTAAAATTTTGAATTATTTTAAAATTCGAAATTCAAATTTAATTTTTGAAATTTATCAAAAATTCGTTAGAGATCAAAGTCTTGGTGCTAAAAATTTGATTGAAGATAGTTGTATAACTATAAGCATTGACGAGGGATGAAATTCTGTTTCAAGAACTTTGATTTAAGATAGTTGTATAACTACAAGCATTGACTGCACGAACAATCAGTATTTTATTAAACTTCATTATATATTGTTGTTGTGATTATTCAATTTTTGGAATTAAATAATAGTATAACTGATTGTTGTTTCGCCAACACATTTGTTTGGATCTAGGATTTGTTATTTGTTTTTTATCTTTTCGTTTTGTTTGGTGCAAGGTCTTGGGTGGTTAACGGTGGTGCTCTCTACCTCGATCTAAGCAGGGCGTTGATGTTAGTGGGTTTAGCATCGATTGTTATGCCGGTTTGTTTTGTTCTATTGAAGCAACAACCGTGAAACATCATTGTCGTCATGATATAGTTGTCATTTTGGGCCACATACACAAGGATTTGGCTCCAATTCGGATTTGGAGTTACAAAAATGGAAGTCTTTTTTAATTTTTCTGGGCTGGGCTGGGCTAGGCCTGACCAAGATTTCAAATGTCGAGGCCCAAGTCTACCAGGCCTTTTTTTTTAATTTTTAAAATCTGAGTCTTTTATAACTTTTTATAACAAATTTCTAGACAACATTAAAAAAAAATAACTTAATTCATAACGTGTAAAAAACAAATAAGAAGTTTACTAAAACAGGCTAAATATTATTTCATTAGCCAACTTTATTGTGATTTTCATTTATTTTATTCCGTTTATTATTTATTATATTTATGGATGGATCATGTCAGGCCTAGACGTCCTTAATAAGTCGGACCAACTCCAAGTCATAAATGTATAAATATATACAAAACCTAGATCTTCCTTTATCTTTTACTATACTTTTAATTCAATTTTAGTCATTTCATTACAACACAGGTCAAACCTTTGTTTTTTTTTTGTAGCTGTTGGTCCCTTTTTCCGTCGACAATTTTTTTGTGGTTTACTCTAGATCGAGCTGCTTTGGAGAGTGGGAAGGTCATTGGGTTTTCTTTTGCTGATGATTTCTCCTTCAATTATAGAGAATGAGGTCGGTTAAGTGTTGGGACCAGCAACCAATTTGAAGTACCCACTTGCCATTGATTTTGGTGAGTGAGTTGCTGAAAATACAAGTAAACCTAAAAAAGTTTCTAAGAGGCTTTGATAAGAAATGACAGAAGTTTTCACTATTAGACTTAAAGAAATCCGAAGTATTAGTCCACCTGCCATTAATTGGTGAGTGGCAACCAAAAGTTGCTAACTAAAAGAAAAAAGAAATGGAGAGATAATGACCACCATCTCTACTTTTTTCTTTATTCATTCTTTAAGTCCACTTGCATTATTTCTTCTCTTCTTTCAACCTTTTCACGTGTATGTTGAGCTTTGACTTTATTTTAATATTCTTCGTCACAAAGAATATTAAAAGTTTTCCATCCATCCCATCATTATTTTATTCTTCTTTGAATCAACTCACTTGTGATGAAGCCCCACCATTGATGAAGTGAAACTTGATTAGCAGCTACTAAATTTCTTCTCTGAACATGCCTTAATGCATAATAAATTGGGAATGCTAGATTGATCCAATTGCTACTAATTTCGGATATATTGTTCTCCACATAAGTAGGAATAACATTCATGAAGAACTTAATTCCATTTAAGCAATAGAAAATCTGATTTAGCATGGTTGCAACTGATTAGTCGTCACAGACTACGGTCATGAATAAAAATCATGATTCATGTCCTGAAGATTTAATACTTGTGCAAATGATGCCAAATTCGGATATGTCGTAGTAGATATCCAAATGAACAACTTTCATGAAGAAAGAATGTTCATTTGAGGACTGGAAGCTGGTCCGAATTGCCACTGTTTTCAGCTTTCATTGTTGCTGGTATGCTTCTTATGTTTGATGTCGTGAGGATTCCACATTTATCCAAATGATCCCAAATTTGGATATGTTGCAGTAGACATTCTAATGAAAAACTTTCATGAAGAAAGACAATTCATTAGATGACAAGACCAGACCCAAATTCCACTTTGAAATCTGCGCCGAACCCTGTGCGTGTCGGACACCTAGCAGGTGCCGAGCACACTTGACCAAATTGCCCATCTAATGAAATCCAAAGTTTCTTTAGGGTTTGACTTCTACTGAAAATTCGGTAGAGTCTCCCCTATAAATTTCTCGTTTCCCAAAACGTTTTCACCTATACAACAAGCAATTTAAATATCCACAACCGTTCAGCATACACAATAGTAGAATTCATGCAACCAAACATCAACTCTTTATGGCCTCAGGCCTCTTTGTACCAAATAAATCGTTCTGTCATCTGAAACTAATCTCAACTTTTAGAACAACATGAATACGTTATCAAATTCCAAAATAACTTAACTGAACAACTTTTCAAACACTTGATCTTGTGGTTGCACCTAGTAACTCTAGGTTGCCTGCGTACCCTTACTAAGGGATCAAGCCATACGTAGTTCTTTCAGCAAAACTTATAAGTAATTCAAATCCATCCGCTGAAATTCAATCAAGGGCTATTGATGTTAGAACAATCTCTCATTTATCTTGTGTGCATAATATATATATAGGATTATTCTCTAGTGCGGATGTCCGGAACTGCTTAATGTCCGGACTTGTTTTGTTTTTTCACATGATCAGAATGAATTCATTCATTCAATGGAAAGGAAACCATTTCCATTTTGCTTTCTGCATCTCTCTTCTTTATATCATTAAAAAAAAGCCACTAAAGCACACATAACAGCCTCCAAATTCTCTCTACAGTCCACCAATGAAGGCAAAGCCCAATCAAGAGGTGATGTTTGACTTTTAAGCATTGGCAGAGCATGGTTTCTATTCTACCTTTACCAAGAAAAGTGATATTTCTTTGCTGCAAG